>OU015497.1:141173027-141223244 GCA_907164885.2 Dolomedes plantarius | reverse complement strand
TCTGGTTTTGAATCGTGAAATCCAAAGTACGACTACCTTTCACACTATCTGGTACAACAGTCTCGGCACTTTTTGAATGGAGATTCATCCCGATTCTTTTGAAATGCTCACTCTCTGTTTGATGAAAAGCGCATATGTGTATGTTTGTGCGAGGTTCTGGCGTAATTTTTCTGTGCAGGTTATCGAAATTTGTATGGGTTTTTAGGAGGTTGTGTGTGAAGAACTGGCGCGAGACATTTCCGGAAGTATGAAACTGGAATAAAGTATTTTATATTTATTTTCGTTTTTAAGCTAGATATATATATGTACTTTATTTTGTAGATAAATAGTTTTGCTTGCAGTGATATTTCTCCTTAGAAGAACTCTTATGAAATCGGTTGAGATTTTTGGGATTTTGTAAATATAATGGTACACATACAGGTTTCTAAAGCCTTAAAGGTAAATTTGATGGTTTATCTTGATGTATGTCTGATATTGTTCAATGGGGTATCCGTGCCATCTTGCTAAGTTTCTCAAATTAAACTATTCGTCAATTTCTTCGTTTTCTTAGAGATATCTTTTTTCATTATGGTGTATCATTCAAAACGGAAATTCTTAAATCATTTGCTGTCAATGAATAGTATAATACAGTTTTGCAAATTGTTACCTTTTAGCTAATAGTACCTCTTATGATAGATTTTCATGAATGGCTGCAGTTGTTAGCCTCTGATTGTCGGTACCTTGCATGCACCCAAATCTACTATTACCAAGTTCCAGCTTAAGGCATTTTTTTACAGAGACTTTTTCGTTGCGATCAATCTGTAATATTAATACATTTTCATTCTTTTAAAACTTAAGGTATATTTTTAATATGTATATCATAACAGAAAAAAAAGTAAGGTAGAGTATGATGAAGAACATAGTTTTGTCTCCATGCGCAACAGTATTCAACGATAAAGTCGTTTTTAACTTTCCGCAAACCTCATAAGGAATTGTCCTCATAATTATTTGAACAAGCTTACTTCTGGTGTATACTTCCATGGTAAATAGATAATAAATGAGCTGAAACGTTTTTTCGGGAGATCGTGTCAAAGATCGTAACAATATTCTCAGCCTTTTAGGTCGCAGTGTTTAAACAACGGCTTCAGCCTTTTGCCTAACCTAACTAACATGCTACTTGATTAACAATTAGCCTAATAAGAGTCAAACTATGTGCAGTCCCTCTCTCAACTTTTTTTCCCGTCTTCCATTCAGTTTAGAAAGGAGACGACATCAACGAACTGCCGAATGAGCCAATATAAATTGGGAACAAAACTCAAGAGTTAGAAATAAAGACTAAAAACCGAGGTGAAAATAGAAAATATCATTGGATTCTGTGTATTGCGATCTAAAATCCTAAAAGTTGAGATTTATCTAGAAATATAGAACCTAGAAACTATGGAATGTATCTCAAACAGGTCTTATATGAATAAGGCTTGTATTTAGGAGAATTCTTAGACCATAGTGGTAGCGTGCTTCTAACTTTTTTTGGGGGGTGGGGGCATGAATTGAATTCAGTTAGAGCCCTCCTCAGCGTATTGACTGCCGGATGGTCCTTAAAATATGAAATATTATGATATTTTTAAATTGAATAACAACAGAATGATGTTTGAGTAGTATTTAAAAGTTATACAACAAGTAAAATAAATATAATATAAATAAATGAGAAAAAAAAATATAATATCAAATTTTTGTTATGGATATATCATTGTTAAGAACTATGTTAAGGCTAAAGACATAATAGGAATCGTCAGTTTCACAGTTTGAAAAAGTTTTGTAAAAGTTTTGTACAATTTTCCGATTTTAACAGAACTACTAACGTTTTAATTTATTTCAAGTTAAGTTGGGGTGGGGCACGTGCCCCCCCCCCCTCCTCCGGACTCTACTCCTGTCTGAGGCTGTAGTTAGGTGCTGTTGTTTATGCTTCCTGACCGGAAATATTCCAGACCAGGTCAAAATAGGGTCGCGGGCTGAGGGGTGCGGCTCCGGTTTATAATGGCACCACAAGGATAAAAGTCTGATTTAGCCAGGTGCCACCTCAGTTTTGACCGAGCATCCCTAGGGGGTAAGTTGGGTGTAGCATAATATACAACTCCTTTAAACTGACTCTAAACGTTAATTATCCTTTGAATATTAGGCAGTAAGAATGTGTTGGTTAATATTTAGATTTAAGCGCGTATTTTATCAGAAATTAACTTAGAAGACTTTCTAAATTCTGTTTTTTTTTCCTCTAAAATATTCTTCATATTATGTGTTAAACTCTAAGGTGCTATGATTACTTTGAATACTCTGCTGAGAATCAAGACTCGTGATATTTATTTCTAACTTAACTTCGTCCTGCAGGAAAAATAAAGATTGAAAATGCACAGGAAAGATGGTTTTTTTAATGTAGGATTACGGTCCTCCAGTAACGTCTTCCTCCGAATAGCAAATATGATGACCTCTAAAACCGTCCGTCGCGAGTTATAAATCAAGAGTGGGCAGGATAGACATATGTAATTATGTTCTTACATCGTCCTATTGCTGACATGAGGTTTATCACTCATCCTTCCTCTTCAGTGTGTGAGGCAGTTTTATTGTACAAAAACAAAGATAAGCAACGATAGTAATCCTAGCTTAATCACCACGCGGGTAGTTTCATTAGAAGAGACTGCCTGAAATTTTTTTATCGGATTCGGGCCTTGAAACGCACGATTACTAAATGTTAAAAATTATACTGATCTCCCGTTATTAGTGTCTTCAAACCCCTTTGAATTTAAATAGTTTATTACTTATTCGACCTAAATCGAACCACCAATTTGCTACTGTTCTTTCTGTCTGATACGTTTGGTTCCAGAAGTAAAAACTGATGCTACTAATATCAGTTTGTCAATTTTTCCCTTTCAGACCCTCCAAGAATAGAGACCGCGCCACAGAACCAAAACGGTGGCAACAATGGCGTCGCTAGCTTCGTTTGTGCTGCTGTCGGGAACCCAAGCCGCAGATCGAGTGGAGAAAGAATGGTAAACGCGTCACGACGCAGAGGTACACTGTTCAAGAAATGCCAAATGGATCTGTCCTTCGGATAGATCCAGTAAAATCAGGGAGAGATGGCCACATATGAAGGCGTGGCTGAAATGAGTGGAGAACCGTCAGAGCACTCGCAACGCTCACAGTGCTGGCAGGTCAGTAAAGTTTTTTGGAAGATGAATTCTCAAAAATTAGATTAAGTCGCTGTAAGTTTGGGAAATAAGTTTGTAAACTTCACCCACCGATAAAGGTTGCTATGTAGTAAACCCCGTTGGATTCGCTCACCTCAATGTTAACCTATGGAGAAATGTGTACAAGGGATTGCCGACCTTGGATTTCAAAGGTTTTTTCTAAATTGTACTCCGTATGGAGAAAGGAAAATTTTTTACACCTGGGGTATTTTCGCTTTTAAAATGCCAAATAGGTTAATATTTAATTATCTAACATTGAGTTGAGTCATAATCCATAATGCTGTTGGTTTTATTGAAGCCACCATAATGTATTGACATTTTATAAAAAATAAGCGGTTTAAGAAAGTTTATATTTGTAGAATATGGTAAATAAAACGGTAGCCAGACCATGTGTATAAAAGGACGATAAGAAAGATGTTTGAGGGTACAGAAAATCATGGTCCGAGGATAACCCCTCGAACCAATGCATGGAATTAACGTCGGACATAGAATAAAATAGGACATAAACGTCGGTAATATGTTTATTGAGAATATGTTAGCAAAACAATTTCTATCTATCCTGATAGTCCCTTGGATCAATTTGCAAATACGTTTCTCCGACTTTGACAATATCTTATATTAGTTCATACTAACCACATTGCGAATTATTTTTGTGGAACAGTGCTTGAATGATAAAAAAATGGGCAAAACAAATTAGTATCTATACTAAACCCTTTCATCGGAAATTTATGAGATCAAGGTAAATAACTACAGCCAAGTTGCTATTAGAAATTATTGTACTATTTTATTTATTAAATACTGTAGGTAATCCAAGTCATTTAAAAAAATTAATTTGATTGCAATTCGTTTTTAAAAAATAGCAAGAAGTTAGTATTTAATAAATTATCTGTTGCATATTTTTTATTATGAAACAGAGAGGCTTTGCCTATTTAAAATATGTCAAATGTTTTTAATTAGAAGAATTAAAACTAATTTTACAGTTTTTTGCTTTTTGAATTATATTTAAATAAACTTAATAGTTTTCGTTCTACATGCTAAGCTCTAGAATACTTCCTTAATTGCATTTATTAGTTAATGTAAAATATACGGCAGAACAGTGTTTTATTACGTCTGTCCTCTCAAAAAAAAGTTAATATATGCTGGTAAAGCCTTTTCCGGAATAATTAATTCAGTGATACGAACGTAAACTCATACGCAAGAGTTACGTAACATTTAATCACTCGTTAGTTAACTACCGAGATATAATGGTATAATCGTTATTACGAAAGGGCTTTACAAGCATAATTTCATTCTTGTTTCTAAACTGAGAAAATTTCCGACTGGTTAGTTTAGCAATGCTTCAAAAGTTAAAAATATACGTACTTTCCTTAATATGTTACTCATAGTTATTAAATATATAGTGTGTGTTTTAATAGTAGAATTTCGTAGTGTACTTTTGCTTATTAAGTTTTATAAATTGAAGTGAATCTAGCTTACGAACCGATTTTAAACTATATGTTTTAGCGTAAATTTTGAGAAAGCTCTTGCTAATGTTAGTAGTATTTTTATATGAAGGAATTCACAAATGAATTGTCAATATTCTCGTGTTTAAGGCTTGCTGTGTACTAATTCTAGTGGATTCTCTCACCTCAATGTTAACGTATGGAAAAAAATTTGTTCAAGGATTGCCGACTTGGACTTAAAGATTTTTTTTTAGTTGTACTCCGTAATAGAGAAAGAAATTTCACACCTTGGGTTAATTTTCGTTTTTTTAAATAAAAGAATGCAAATATATTTTAAAATTTAAATTATTCGGGGGAAAATCTGGTATAGTGTGTTTTAAAACGCTCTTAAATTCCTTTGGTGGACGAAATTTATAAAAGGAATCCTATTGCAAGATGCAGAAAAGTCCAGGCTATCTGAAAATACCATTTTTATGGATTATCAGTATTTATTTAGCTGTAAATAGTAGACACATTTTTTCCATACGTTAACATTGAAGTGAGCGAAGCCAATAGGGTTAGTACACAGCAGCCTTAACAAATTTGTACATTTGTACAGTTAATAAGGAAAATATAAATAGATAGTTATCTAAAATCAGTTTCACTTCCTTCATGTAAAGCAAGTGAAACGAGATGTACCTGATATTACTGGTTCAGTTGTAAATACCAGGGCATTAAGTAGTATAATGATATAACAGAATATAAAACATTCTCATGAACATCCTTTATACAGTTTGCATTTCAAGGTATCATAAGTTTACTATCATAATTTTTGTAAATATATTCCCTTGAATACCTTTTTAAGTAGTTACTGCATCGATAATCAATTTACTATGCATATATAAAATCGTAACATTGTAACCTAACTCTTTTTACCATACATAATTTTTATAAATAAATCTCATGTAATGCTTTCAAAAAATGTTAATCTATTTACAAGAATTGGTGTAAGTTTAATCACGACACCTTAATATTTGAGTTGGCGAGCAGTTTAGCTTCAAGTAAATATTTTAGGCTTTTTTTCTTCCCGTTAAAGGTTCAAGAAGTTTAAAATCCTTCTTTATTTGCTATAGTCTTACTTAATCTATTAGTAAAATTTGCATTTATTTTTCATGGGATTTTATGTAAACTATAATGTTTTCCCTGTGAAATATATAATTTTCCTTCGCTTTCATAAATCCAGTCGCGAGAGACTAATTCGTGTTGTAAGTAATAATTATTAATGTACTTGCGCTTTTCGTCTCACTTAAATAAAAACCTCTGTAATTAACGCAAATTTTAAAATATTTTAGAGGAAATGCTATAAAATGTTATAAATTTTGGTAAACGAAAATTTATGCTATAAATTTTCGTTTATTTTTCCTAGGATTTTATGTAAAATATAATGTTTAGCTATAAAATATAGGATTTTCCTTAACATTCATAAATCCAGTCGCGAGAGACTAATTCGCGCTGTATGTAATAATTATAAATGTACTGTAATAATTATAAATGTAATAATTATAAATTTTCGTTTATTTTTAATGAGAATTTTTGTAAAATATAATGCTTACCCATAAAATATATAGCTTTTCCTAACATTCATAAAGTCAGTTGCGAGAGACATTCGTGTTGTAGGTAACAATTATAAATGTACTTGAATTTTCGTCTCACTTAAATAAAGACCTCGGTACTTAAAGCAATTTAAAAAATATTTTTAGAGCAGAGGCTATAAATGTTATAAAATTTGGTAAACAAAATTTTATGCTATAAATTTTCGTTTTTGTTTCATGAGATTTTTTGTAAAAAATAATGCTTACCCATAAAATATTTAATTTTTCCTAACATTCATAAAGCCAGTCGCGAGAGACTGATTCGTGTTGTTGGTAATAATTATAAATGTACTTGAATTTTCGTCTCACTTAAATAAGGACCTCTGTACTTAATGCAATTTTAAAAATATTTTTAGAGGAGATGCTATAAAATGTTATAAAATTTGGTAAGCGAAATTTTATGCTATAAATTTTCGTTTCTTTTTCATGAGATTTTTTGTAAAAAATAATGCTTACCCATAAAATATATGTAATTTTTCCTAACATTCATAAAGCCAGTCGCGAGAGACTGATTCGTGTTGTAGGTAATAATTATAAATGTACTTGCACTTTTCGTCTCACTTAAATTAAGACCTCTGTATTTAATGCAAACTTTAAATATTTTTCAGCAGATGCTATAAAAGGATTAAGAATGATACCGATCCAGTCCGAGGTTGATTTGTGTATCTTCACACATGCGCAGAGATAATTTTTACCGGCATTCCTCATCCCAGTGGTTGTAATTCACCTATGGTCTGACACAAAGCACAGTTCCCGGTCATACAGATTGTTTACGCCCAGATGAAATAATTGATTCCATTCAGCGGTCGTACCAAGATAGAAATGCAATTAGATATTACATTCGCATTAATTCTTTCCGACTGCGCTTGTTTCCATTGTACCGCATTCACGGAGGCCAGCTGGCCGGAAAATATGCCACAAGAGCTCTTTGTGCGGCCATAATGATCTAGTTCGCTGATTGTTGAGGGGGTTGACCGACTCGTGGAGGGCACTTTGGGAATTCAGGCCTGAGAGCCAAGCGCGTGCATTTGTTCATTACACGATGTTTATTCCGGGCCGTGTGTTATTGGAGGGCATCTTCAAAGTACGCTATTTGATTAAGTCTCAAATATCCTAATTCAATTCCATCCACTGAGATGAATTCAAAACAGAAATGTAAGTAGCGATTGGGAATTGCTGCTGCAAAGGCAGGCTAAACGTGGGCTTTGCGCATATTACTGAAACTGATTTATGCGCTTTTGTTTTGAAGTTATATTTTGAAAAGCGTGTGGATTCGTTTAACTCGACTATAAATCGGAGCGATGCACTAAATAAAGGCGAATTCAGAAGTAGTGTATCGTGAAATTTTCTACTTAATTCCCCCAGTCGGTTTATTAGAGTCTTTGTTCACCGTCATTAAAGACATTACTCACGCTTCTTAAAAATCATCTCACTGAAACTTAAATTATATAATCAGTTATCCTTTTGATATGTATTTTATATTGTAAAAGTAAAGATAAATATAAATGGTCTCCCAAATATAAAAGAATTCTCGTATTTCCATTAATTTTAAATAGAGAGTAATCAAAAAGACATAAAGAGAATTTCACTTTTTGTTATTGCAAGACATAGAGTGGAAATATTCATAAGAAGGGAAAATATATATCCAACTTCCTTATCATTCCAGAGCATAAACGATAGTCATCATTTCTTTTACATATTTTTTTAAATTCCTAAACTTAGCTTCAATGTGTCGTTTAGTGCAAACCATTTGGGAACTATCGGGTGTTTTGGGTCGTTACAACCCGTTTAGATTTCAGTAAAACTCAGATTTAAATCATCAAATATTCCAAGTGACCATTTTTTCACATGTCATTTATGCTTCTTAAATATAAATAACTTCTTAAATATAACTAGTGCTTCTAAATATAACTAGTTGGTATCCGTCAAACATGATGGCTAGATAGTAAATAAATGTACTTATACACAAATTATACTCAACACATCATTGCCAAATGTGAAAATCATAATAATGCGCAGAAACAAATTAATGTGTTTAAGCGGCCTCGTTCTTAGTGAGTATCTAAAGCCAGATTTAAAAATGTCGCTGAGCATGCGCAGAAAGCAATTCTTAATTGTAAATTATCGCTAATTAAACAGCGCAAAATAAACAATTCCCATAAGGTTTAATCTTACATGTCACAAACATAATTATCATAAAAATAAAAATGGTAGAGAGAGATTTTGAAAGACTCCTCGGAATAAACGTGGTTATCATTAAAATATGTCACTGAGCATGCGCAGAAACAGTGAGTTTCTAAAGACAGATTGAAACATGCCACTGAGCATGCGCAGAAATCAATTTTTAATTGTAAATTATCGCTATTTAATAGAAATTGCGGTTAAAAAATGAAATTTGACAAATCTACAGATTACAATCTTTCGTTTAAGACCAAAATGAAGTAAATATATGCAGTAGTTTTCTCTCAAAGACTGCCTAAAAAGTCGGCTTAGCAACTTAAATATATATTTCATTCCTAGTAGTTTTATGACACAATTTGTTATAGCTCTTCCACCTCATGAAGAACAACTTAGCACAGACCCTAAAACTCCAGCATGGTAGTGATACAAAAGAGAGAAAGGTACAGTGGCTGGAGTTAAGGAATTCCATTACTTGAAGGATCCTTAATCATTCATCAGGAAATTTTCTAATCCGTCCCCAACAAGTTTTCCATGGCGAATTGTTCTTTTCCACCAAAAACCAAGTGCTTACCATAATTGAAATTACTGACAGAAATATATGTCTTTAAAATGTAATTAAAATGAGGATTTCCTATTGACTGGGAATGGCTTCTTTTGAAATATTAAAAAAATTAACATTCTGGTGCAAAGAAAAGATGTGTAAAACTCTGGTAAACTGTTAGTATTAAATTTTTTGATTTTGCTATAAGCATTAAATGTTTCGCGTATTTAAAGAAGATGTATACAGTGAATTAACATTTGACTACTAAAATTGTTTGGAATACTGAAATTTTCCTTTTCTCAAGCGCCAACATAAAATATAAATCATAGCTGAAAATTAAATTCTAAGTGAATTTTTTACTGAGTTACTTGAAGTAAAATATTTACACTGAATTGTTAGCGGATTTCAATCATTTCTTGCTTGCCGTGATTATTGGTTTTGCTAAATTTACCGAAAAACTACGAATTTAAAAAGAAAGAAATATACCATGAGATAGTTCCTGTGAAAAATGTTTCATGTTGAAAAAATATTTTTAGGCCGTTTTGTAGGTTGTACATTTCGATGTAAATTTAAAAGAGTATTATTATGAAAAGACTTGTGGTTACTGACTGAATCAAAATTCAGTTTTGTTCTTCACTGTCCTTAGTGCCACCTTAATTTTGGATTTTTCGTCATTCTTTAGCGTGAATGAGAAAAAAAGAAATTAAATTTCATGTTTTGCTGAGTTCAGTTGTTGAAAATCCTTATCTCTGGAGAGTTTCAGTAATTTTTCTATATTAAATACTATCTTCTTTGTGTTTAATGACTCACTTAAAAATAAAGTATATATATATATATCAGAATTCTCCTGTTGGTTATTTTACTTTATTAAAAATGATCTAGCAAAAATAATTGAGAAATCTTATAACATAAATTAAAATTATATTAAGAGAGAAATTTCGGCTAAGTATTATAGTATATTACTTTAAATTTCTACACTGTTATTATTGAGTTTATGAATATAGAAACTGTACATTTCAACTAGATTTAAATAGGAAAACAAAATAACAAATATTTGTACTGAGAACGTTTTTCTTCTAAATACTATTGATAAATTATAGATTAGAAATTTAGTGTAAAGTGTACATCAATGTAAAGATGTATTTCCTTTCGTTTTAAATTACGAAAAGAATTCTTTTCAAACCATGCCTCGATTTTAAATTTTAATGGGATGATTTGTTCTACCTCTTAAACTGTGCAAAAAAGAGTATTTTCTTTCTCGTGCAAAACCGCTTAAAAATTCATAACCGCGACTGTTTTAGGGTTTTCGCTCTTTGTTCACGGACGCGACGATAGACCAAATTCACGTCTTCCTTTAACACTGACTCCACTCTGTTTACTTAGGTAATCCCAAATGGCAACCTTTAGCCCTGACTTTGGTTGTCATAGCAACGGGCGATCAATATTCCAGGTGCAAATTTGTATTGTCGAGACTTTTAGCTTTAAATGTGTTTCGCAACGAGTTCAGTATTGTGTATATATTGAGGCAATATTTCTTAACTTTTTTTTTCTTTTTCCCCTCTTTGCTTTGATTGTGAATGAAGGCGTAAATATGAGATTTTAATTTAATTCCTATTTGGATTCACTGTAGCGTGCAAGCAGAATTATCGCAGGCAAGTTTTGCTTACATTTCACCTGAACAGTTTCAATTTATTCTGCACTTTATTTTTTTTTTTATTATTTCAAGGGAAAGATGTTTCAGAAAATGTGCTAAATCCTTTTTTAAACCGTTTTCGGAAAAAGTAAATCTGGTCATTAAGGAATTATTGTTAAGGAATTATTCTCGATAGCTTATTTCATTTACGTGTATTAACTTGAAGAGTTCGCTATTAAATAACAATTCACCACAGGTCTGTATGTAAGCGACATAAGTGATCCTTTTACTTTGCTCTAAAGTATTTATCACAAAATAAATCTTGAAGGCATCAATTCTTAAATCCAGTGTACATTTGACCTGAGTTTAAAAAAAAAAACTAACTCACTTGATACCACGTGTTTTTGTTGTCTAGATATCTTACAGCATTCAGCAGCATAATAACAATTTTGCCGAACCGACAATTAATTAAACAAAAATTGGCAACAACATCTTATTTCTTGCCATACATTTTCTAAGAGAAACTGTGATTGTTGGACACAACCATCTTAGACCTTCTTCTTCTTGAACGTTCAGAATTTATTTGTGTATATATCTTACATAGTAAGAAAAATGATTTGAATTTAAGCAAAGAGCCGAATGTTTGAATCATAACGTGAATATAATTATACTACATCTACTTTTAATAAAGGGATAAATACTTGTAATTCAGTGAATAAATTTACTAAATTACAAAAAATTAAATCCAGGATTATTCTTTAAAGTAATACTTTAAATTGAAAATTAATACGAACAAATACTTAATACTTAATTAATTATATATCAAAACAA
The DNA here is from genome assembly GCA_907164885.2 of Dolomedes plantarius. Taxonomy (NCBI): domain Eukaryota; kingdom Metazoa; phylum Arthropoda; class Arachnida; order Araneae; family Dolomedidae; genus Dolomedes; species Dolomedes plantarius. The sequence goes on along the minus strand of OU015497.1, from coordinate 141,211,767 downwards.
TATTGAATTATTATAATATAAAATTGAAATGACACTTGTTTATCTTAATTAAACACTGAAAAATTTGTCTATGTATATAATATATATACATTCATAATTTTTACTGTAAATTTAATCATATCTAGAGCGAAATATTATACAGCTCAATATAATTTAAATATTTTTATTAATATTTTTTAAACATACCAAACAAACAATTTAAATAACCATAATTATTAATTATTTTATATCATTATATCGTGAATATAATTATATAAATAAAATTTTAATGTAATGATATAAGCAATATTTTTTTTTATTTTAAATTTTCCGCTGATGGATCAGATGATTTTGACAATTCCATAAATGACACAATTACTTTTTCGAGGAATTATATGAAGTATTTCTTGTACCGATGGCAGCATGCTCAAGTTACGATACAGTGATCAATTCGGTTTTAACGTATTCTGTCTCCATGTATGAACACCCTATATATAACCTGGCTGATTTCATGTCAGCAGCCGTTTCTCTTCAGCCGTTTTTGCCATCACGAGGCAACTGCTATTTTAGAATTTAAGAAATCTGGCATCATCAACTTTAAGGACAAAGACGTCACATTACAATGGATTCCCGAACACTGCGGCGTGCACGGGAATTATTAAACCTCAGGTAGTTCGACAAAATTGTCTTCCACAGTGTGACCAATTCAATTGCGGAAAACAATCCTCTCCAGATGCTTGAGTGAGATCAAATGAGGAGTCGAACACTAGTCTGAATTTTAGAAAAAGCGCTGAAATTAATTCCTAATTGAAAGGAAACCAAATGATCTTAATTATTTCAATAAAATCTCAAGAACCGTTGCCACTGCTGCTGTTAAGTTAGAATAGGTCACATTGCCACCCTCGCCTACTTCAAAAGATTTCGCCAGGCGGATTACAACAAGTGTCTTTTTTGCTAACGGGAAGAAAAGACTCTAGAACACAACTTGCCTTACTGCACTGGAGAGCTGTTTTGTAGGACTGTTTTAACAAATCTTTGCGTTGCTCCTTCTTTTCTCTGTTTTGTCCAATAATCATCATGTGTTTTTCTGGAGCATAGATGACATCATAAAAACGGCGCCAGTGTGTCGGAATCACGTACTAAGTAATTTCATTAAGATTCTGTTTATTAAAAGTTTACATACTAGAATTTAATTTATTTCTAGAATGTAAATCTTATTAATACATCTAGCTCCGTGAAATGATTATTCATCTATTATACTAGAATACAAGTAGAATTTATTTATAGAATGTAAATTTTATCTGTACATCTAGCTCGGCGAAATTTCTGTTCATCTATTATTTTAGAATTTCAGAATTTATTGCTAGAATGGAAATTTTATCAGTACATCTAGCTCGATGAAATGACTATTCATCTCTTATGCTAGTGTGCTAGAATTTATTTCTAGAATGTAAATCTTATATCTATATATATAAAACAGTTCCGTAACTGACTCACTCACTGACTGACTGATTGACTGACTGACATACAACGCACAGACCAAACCGCTGGACCTAAAGGGCTGACATTTTGCATGACGATTCGTCTTATAGTGTAGGGGTGCACTAAATATTTTTGAAAAATTCTTCTTAGATTTTTTTTAAATTAAATTTTTAAGCTGTTTTAGTAACTTCTTTTAAGTTTGCATTTAAAATAATCATCTGAAGGTTATAAAATTTATATCACGAGAAATATCTTAAAAATTCCTTTAAAATGAAATATTTTTCGAATCTTTACCTCCATTTTCTGATTTTTGGTGAATTTTTAAAGATTAACTTTTAGAATTTAATTTATTAAATGCTGATCACGTGATTTCTTTTCTGGTACTTTAAATAAATTTATCGTCACGTGCATAAAACGTAATAGACAAAAAAAAATTATTTTTTCGTGCTAATGCGGCAGACGATTGGACATTATCCAAAAAATATTAAAATACAGTAAAAGATATGTTCTTCGAACTGTACTATATTCTTTAGTATGTCCTATTAGATTTAATTTTTCTTCTACATTATTATTAATATTTTCTTCTACATTATTTTGTTTCTAAAAATACCCCTCACGATTTTTTTATAAATATATATTTTTTTACATCAATTGTATACATTGATCGTCGTATTTATTATAAATGTGTGTATATATATATATATATATATTTATTTATTTATTTATTTATTTTGGCATTAATTGCATATATTGACCATTGTATTTAATTTGAATGTACTCCGTAGCGAAGTGCAGTTTTCCAGCTAGTATATATATATATATATATATATATATATATATATATATATAGTTCGGCGAAATAACTATTCATCTATTATATCTATTATACTAGAACTCTAGAATTTATTTTTAGAACGTAAATTTTATCTGTGCATCTAACTCAGAGAAATTTCTATTCATCTATTATTTTAGAATACCAGAATTTATTGCTAGAATGGATATTTTATCAATACATCTAGGTCGAGGAAATTACTATTCATCTTTTATGCTAGAATACTACAATTTTTCTAGCATGTAAATTTTATCAGTACATCTAGTGCGGTGAAATGACTATTCATCTATTTGAAAAAATGAGTTCAAATAATAATCTGTGTTTAAATTATAACTATATATTGATAACTAGGGAACACAATTAAGCAGTAATGCAAGTAATGAAATATTAATTAAATTAAGATATAAGATAAATCAACCTAACATTGCTGAGATGACAGCAAACATTTGCAAGTCAATTTGCTTGCACTGTTTTAGCGAGCGAAAGAGTTTGAAAGTTAATAATGTTAGTCTGCCACACTAAAATAATCTTCCCAACCTAAAGTTAGTTTTCCAAACGAAATTTAGCTTTGCAAGTCATAGAACTTAAAGACTTTTTTCGTGGAGCTAAAAATACCGTATGATAAAGACAAAGGAATCTGGAATTGTGGTTCCCACGTGTTCGGTTTATTGTTTCCATAAACTGCATAAGGTAAAAATATAAACAGTGGCGAAAACGGTTTAAAATAATAATTAAATACCGTAAGATGGGGTTACTTTGTGACTGCAGGGGTAACTTTGTGACACATAGTAACTTTTTCGTATTTCGGATCTTGCGCCGCGCCCGTGATACCGGGTAGGCAAAGAACAGCGCCAACAGCTTGTGCAATATACAGAGACACCTAGTGACCAGTGTCCGAATATTCTGCGTGCCATTTATCTTCGATGGCCAGTGTATTGTTGAAACCTTTTGTCAAGCTATTGACTCAAACTTCGGAAACTTTATGTGCTGAAGGCTAACACCTTATACAACCAACTACCATAGATAATTATTTTTTATTTTCAATATGTTGGTTAGATTGTGGAGCAATATAATTTTTGTGTAGTGATATTTCCGAGAGATATGAGAACATAACTTAAATATCGAAAGGTGACGGGGCTACTTTGTGACACATTGACACTGTCACAAAATAAGCCACAAAGTCGACCCACCTCCTCCATCCGCTCGATGTTGCATTTTTCCGTTCTCTAAAATACCACTGGAGAAAGAGAAGTATTGACTATCTCGAAAAAAGCTATCCGAGGGAGCAGAATGTGCCAAAAGACGAATTTCCTCATCTTCTCAAAGAATTGATGGCTGCCCTGGGCACCCGAGGTCTCTTTGATGTCAAAGATATAGATAGAGCTATCCAATATTTGTAATAGGTATATATATAATTGCGTATCAAGCTTTTGATCAGAGTTTTACCGTCTAACTTTGTATCAAGTAATTTTTCCTCTTGGATTTCAAGGCGAAAACACAGATGTCACAAAGTAGCCCTACTCGGCGGGGCAACTTTGTGACACAGTTTAACCTTAATTTCTCAGTGGTAATTAAAGATGCGGGTTAGCACAATACATTATGTAAGCACAATACAATATGTAAGGAAAGTATGTACCAATGTTTTGCAATTGTTCGTTTTGGGCTGCTTTTAAAACTGATCGGCTGGCACAGGAAAAAAATTTAAAATCCGTTACAAATTAACCCTATCTTATGGTAATTGCATCATTTTATTTACAAAGTCTTGTGAGCAAAACGTTTTGAATAGTTTTCTTCAACAACCTCTTTATTATAATTTTTATATATTTTTTTACTAATGCGGAGGCACTTTGCCGTGAGATATTCGCCTTATGTTATTCCCCGCAGTCTTGCTGGCTGCTTTATTATGTGGAGCACTATATTAGGTGAGCCAGTATTGCTCCCTATGAGGAGATAACATGATAACGACCATGCCTTATTCGGAATTTGAGCCCCAAGCCCACAGCGAGGAAAAGCACGAAGCTAACCACTATACCATATGGGCGGCACAGTAACCTTGTTGCGTTATTTTCACAAATGTAAATTAAGTTACCATTCAGTCGCTGGTTAATTTAATTTTATATCTCCTTTGAATAATGTAAAATACCAGCAAATAATTTATTCAAAACTTCAGCTCCATTCAATCACTTTCTTATGAATATTATACCATACTTTTCAGTTAATGATAATTAATCACTTTATAGCTCATTTATCACAGTCTCTGTTGCCCTTCCTGTATTAATCACCGAGTAATAGAAGTTTCTAAAGCACAACACGGATTCTATTTAGGGATGAGATTATTTCCCTAATTTCATGATTCTGGGAAAGCTGGATAAGCAGTTCATTTTAGTATTAAGTGTAAAAGCTGATTAGTTTGCCGACTTGTTATTATTTGGATATCTGGGATTTCAGCTTAACTGTGGGATAAGAGGAATTCTAATTTATTTTACAGTACACTTCTCTATGTATTCTGTTTGTTTTTCAGTTAAATATACGTTCTATTAATTTTGTGGTATATTTGAACAAGTAGAGCACCCGTCACATATTACTCGTAGATACCCACTAGTCGCCAGTTATGAGGAATTGAAGCTAATTTCATTACTGAACTAAAACAAAGGTGTATTTTTGAAATATTTAAATAAATGTTTCAGTGTATCTGTGTTATTCATAATTCAAGTGTCGAAAATACTTAATCATAATTATTATGAGAAATTGACTTTTCACACTTTAACGACAGCATATTCGACTGACTCGATATCTTTGGAAAACCCCTTTCCATTTTTTTGTTAAACAGTCTCATAGATCCTCATTACCAATTTAGCACAGTCTTCTGAAATCATTTTTCTGTAATCAAAAGATCACTTTTTCAGACAACAGAGGGCAACCATTAAATATGAAATTAACTTCCTATCTTCCGTCGAAAATCTAAGATGAATATACTGTAAAATAAAATTTAAAATACAGTTAATTTAGCAACCCTTGGTCGGATTTTTTGAAAACATGTTTTTTTTTCCATCTCTTCAGATGATCCGAATTATTACAAATATGTCACTAATACGTTGTAATAAATTATATACTAACAAATTAATAGTTTTTCATTATACACAATGGCTCACGTGAAATGAAAAGAAAATCACACCATGTGATTTTCTCAAATAAAGTTTCTTGTCGCAGTTCCCGTTATCGAGATATTTTAGCCTTAATTATAGGAATATCTTAAAATTTTGAACGTAAAATTTAAAGGAACTATCCATTTATTGAATTTCTTTATGTCACACTAGTCAACTTTGTACTTATACGACGGTGTAACTCGACATTGTATAATTATTCTGCGACAACATTAATACATTCTGACGACTCATTAAAGATTTTATCAGTGTATTAATGTTACACAGAAGGAAAATAAAATACTTTTACTGAAATTTCCGTGAGACCTCCGATATTGGTCCCAAAATGAACTTTCCGTACTTTGTTGAGAAAAAAAACTTTTTCCAGACCGTAGGCCCTCGCCGCCATCGATAAAGAAATCCGTTTTTCATTTTTATGTATTCGTACTGAAAATGGGATGTGAAAATCTCGCTGCCAAAATATTGAAATATCGGTATGCTGTGAAAAAAATGTGATAAACAAGTTTGATTAAACATTTGTGAAGCTTCAAGCATGCTTCAAAAGATGTGACATGTGAGAATATGACTGTAAAAATGTCGTATAACTGGCGATATATAGTGTCACAAAAATGTGAACAGAATCTTAGCAGCATTAGGAAAGTGATTTTAATATGTTATAACGAAGCTTAACAACTTATGTTTAGTTGCACAAATAATTTTCAACACTGCAGATGGACATCAAAATTGGTTTTAATTGTTTCGAGAATGCTTTACTTGTTTCATTTATGCGAAAGAATCTGGGTGAATTCAGTGAGCGATTTATTATAAATTTACTAATTAATGACACTTAGCCACTGTGTTATATAAGGGCTATTGTAACTCTTATAACTCAAAACCTAACAATTTGCTCTCATTTTACTTTGCAATCAGTTCATCTGAGTTACATACTGTACCAAATAATGTTTGCAACGCATCCGCTGCTTTAAATTATGCATTGTTTGTAAAATAAATTTTGGGGAAAATATTATTCGATTAAATCCGTTTATATAGATGGTTTATATGGATAGCGTAATTTTACTATTTGTAAAAATGCAAGTTCTAACTTCCATAGTCCCTTTATTTTCTGTTATCTTTTTGATTAAATTACGTAAAATACAATGCATGCAATTTATCTATTGTGCAATCATCTTTTAAATTCATTGTTTGCATTTGAGGAAACCCAATGATCCACTTAAAGTATTTATTTAGATTAGTTCATAAGTTTCCGTTGATAAAACAGCTTTTAAAAAAGAATTAAATGCAAAGTATTAACAGAGAAAATTATATAATAAAACAAAGAAAATTATATAATTGGTTCGTTTCTAAGTTAATAACATAGTCTGTTTAGAACACAATTTACGTCGTGGCAGGTGAGTCCAGTAATTTAATCCTTCAGGCGTAAAGTTAAAAACATATAATATATCATATTTTACTCTCGCTGTGCTGAATAACTGCTCTTTCTGCTGTATTGAAAAGTCCTTTAATTTCGCAAGATTTTTACACTCTTGGAACTGAATTTTTTTCCTTTAGGTTTTTAAAATCTTCTACAGGAAAAGTGTGGTTGAAAGACAAGAGTATAAGATATCTTATATTTGTTCTTATAACCTTTGGAACGTAACTGCCACCGTAAAATAGAGCTACCATTTCATTAGGCTTTCATTTTATGTGATTATTCTTAAAATGCTATTCTACTGGGTTATTTTCTCCTTATAAATATACGATAAAATCCGAACTATTTTGGGGGCAGGATAAGCCCCCATTTTGTGCTAATCATTTTACAGATTAACACAAATTACCAAATAAAAATTAGAAATAAAATTCAATTCAACTATCTGAGACTACTTCCATCGCAAAGTTGTAAATAAGCTACTAATGTTGAAGAAAATATTCGTATCATCAAAAATAAATTTTTTACTTTTTTTTAACTTGAAAATTAAGAACATTTGATATTGAGCAATTCAAAAAGTTAACAAACTGAGAAAAATTACTAAAGTAATCTTCAAGAAATATATAACAAATTTAGTGACGCAAGAGATAAAAAAAACCTTAAAATATCCAATTTTGAGAGAAAATATCCAATATTAAGATTGAATATTTTTCTAATCACTGATTAGTGTAATTTTTTCAGTTGTCACAGCCATAAATGCGTCAAAATTGTCTGTCCAATAAGAAATTTATTGTCTTTGCGAGTCATTGCGTTAGACTGATTATGGCCGCGGAACACTTTTATATCTGTAGAAACATTTTCGGGATTTCACGTATTTCTAGCTTTAAACAATATAGATAGTTTTGAAAATATTGTTCACTTTTTTTAAAAGAGCTCTTACAGCATGGATAGATTTGGAAAAATTTGAAATAAATAAATGTCAGTGTCAATGTCAAATGTCTATGTCTGTATAAAATGTCATTGTTTTATCACATAAAACAACGACATAAAATGAAGTTTTTCTCCCTTATTCAGCTCTATTAAACAGCCGTCATCGGTTTGATTTCTCCCGCCATTTGAGTTAAAAAAAGGGCAAAAGAGCTGCTAACAACACAGATTAATCCTGCTTTCGCTCTTCTTTTTTGAAAAAAAAATGAAGTCTTTTATTTCTAAATTTTTCAACATTTTGTACTATACGGGTCTATACTCTTTTCCACTATTTGAAAAATTTAAAAAGTGGTCGCAAAACCTGATACAAAAAGAATTTAAAATAGCTACAAGGCAATTATTTGCGTTTACTTTCATCGCGCGCCTTTTTTTCTTTTTTATCTGTATCTCTCTGTTTGAATTATTTTTTATTTGCATTTTTTTCCTCACCTTTTATACTTAACTTTATCTTTTAAAGAAAACTCACATTTACCTATTTTACAAATGTATAAAAACACAAAAGACAAGTCTCTTTAAAATAACTGCTTACGTAACAAGGAAATTTTTCGTTTAAAAACCTTCCTTTTTTTCATTTATTTCATTCTTGTTTCTTCAATTATGCATACAAAGAGTTGAATTATTTTTTTTTCCTTCTAAAATATGAAATTCAAAGTATTCCTGTCTGAATATATTTTTACTCCTGAATTTATAAGGCTGAAAAAATACACTCCCGCTAGATTTTACGACTGCTCCTTTCATTCTCCTGACTTTTAACAATTAAAGTTGAATAAATAGGAAATCTTAACTAACAGTTTTTATGAAACACTGTGGAATAAAAAAATTTTTTTTTAAATTCCAGAATGAATTTCTACCACAGAGTAGTTTAATTCGAAAATACAAAATGTTTGTGGCTTTTAACATTTTTAACGGTTTTTCGAACATCAGTGAGAAAGTGGGATTTGGTTATTCATTAAATGGTTTCTAATAGTATTTCTAATAGTATAGCTTTATGTATTTTATGTCACTTTAGAAGAATTGTACTGTAAGTTCAAAAGTATTTATTAAAATATAATATATATTTATATTATTAAACAGTTTTGGGCGTTTTCCCCTTATATAATTTTATAATTTCAAGTCTTATGGCTGCTGTGTACTAACCCTATTGGATTCACTCACCTCAGTGTTAACCTATAGAGAAAATTTTTCTGCTATTTACAGCTATATAAAAGCTAATAATCAAATAAAAATGGTATTTTCAGATAGCCTGATCTTTTCTGCACCAAGCAACCGGATTCATTTTATAAATTTCGTCCACCGAAGGAATTTATAGGCGTTTTAAATGCACTACATTAGATTTTTTTCCCGAAAAAATTTAAATTTTAAAATATTATTTGAATTTTCTTTAAAGGAAAATGCCCAAGGTCTAAAATTTCTTTCTCTATTTTGGAGTACAAGTTTAAAAAAAATACTTTACATCCGTGTCGGCAAACTGTGAATAAATTTTCTCCATAGGTACGCTCCGTAGATATAAACTTATAAAATAAAAAGAAATCAAAGGCCAAAAAATTCAATTCTTATAAAACATTAAATTTATCGAAGATGATAGTTTAAATTAATATCAGTAGTTTGTTGTTGTTGTTTTAATGCCCCCTGGCCGGAAGTATTCCAGATCAGGTCCACATAGGCTAGCGGGCTGAGAAGTTTAGAATGGCACCACTAGGGTCGGAGATATAGCCGGTGCCACCTCAGTTTTGACCGAGCAACCCCAGGAGTGATACCTGGGGGTTGATCGTACCCTCTCCCATCCTCTCTGACATCATAGAGGATTTCCGGTGTACGGATTAAACGTGCCCATATCTGGCCTAGACACGGAGGTATTGAATGGCGCTTGTCGGGATTCGATCCTAGCACCCGCATCACCGAAAGCCGGCGAGGTACCACTACGCTACCTCGGGCCCTAACACTGTAGTTTAATTAAGTGAAGTGTAAAAAATCAATCTGTTTATGGCGTTTATTTATTTCCTAATCTAATTATTATAATTGTTGAAGTTTTATTGTTACAATTTTAAGAATAGCATTATTGATAGAAAAAAAATCTCGATTTTGTAATATTTTATACAAGCTTGAAATGTCTAAAATTAGATAATTTTAGAAAACACGCTGGAATATAGGCTACAGTCATGGGAGAAAAAAATCGTATAAATATATGTCATCTGATACAATAGTTCTTAATGTAGAACAGTGGTGCACCCAGGATTTAACATTGGAGGGGGCCGAGTTTAACGGATAAAAATACAGTAACCACCGCTTATAGTGATCAGTGGTTATAAGAATCAATATAGCAAAAACAAAAACAAATGTATTATTTCCATGTTAAAATTTTCGCTTTAAAGAATCAATCCACCGGTTTTAAGAATCAGTTTACACTCTTCGCTTTCCTTTCATTTTTCCAAAAAAGCCAACCCTCAAAAGGCACGAAGTTCTTTCTTTTTTTTTTAAGAAAGATTGTATAATAGTTTCCCCTTAAACACTTTAGCTAAACACTGTCCTATTAGCTTGACCCAGGAGCATCCTACCCGTGCGGATCCGATTTCACTTTTCTCCACTGACAAAGACAGGGACTCTTTTTTCCCACCTCCCATATCCTGGTTGCGGCTTCCTGAACCCTGAAACACATAAATCTTCGGGGAAGTGTCCACTATCACTTAGGAAAACGTGACATTATTATATTCAGCACGTTATCAAACCGTGAACCGTAAGCTAGAAGGTGAATCTTGGTCTGAGACTATTGGTATTGAAAGAGGTATAAACAGCCTCCTGAAAACTTCATTACGTCAAACTACCATAGAAAACTTTTTCTTGCACCCTTCCTGTAGTTGAAATGTTAAACTGTTAAGCAGGTATGTTGTAACAAATATTGGATTTTTTATCTTTTCTTACTATAATCATGTGTATCTACTTATGGGTCTAGAAATTAAGTCGTATTTTTAAAATTATAAAAATAATTTTAATAAAAGTTAATTTAAGTAAATTAAAGAGCATTTTATAGTAAATTATCTCATATATGTATATATAGGTGTGTGTGTTCCTGTCCCAAAACCTAAATTTCGGCTATAAGAATCAACCTCTTACAAGAATCAAAAACAGTAATAACAAACGTGATTCTTATAAGCGGAAATCACTGTATTTATAATGCAAATTCAATATTCATAATGCAATTTCTATTTCTTTGGGGGGGAGGGGGGCAGGTCCCCTTGGCCCACCCCCTGGGTGCACCACTGATGTAGAACATACATGGGAACATATTTCGTTTGAAAAATTTTTATGTTTTCTGAAGTAGGTAAAAAAATTACTAACTCATAAATTGAAAGAATTAAATTGTGCCTTCCTCAGCTCCATGTAACTTTTACGCAGAAATAAAAATGATTATAATTCTTAATATATATTTGGTAAACATTCCATTGTGTAATCATAACGAAAAAATGATGGTTTATATCAATCTATACAGATGGAAAGTATCTTTTATTTAAATGCTCTAATAACAGATATTTCTTCAAAAATGAAACCTTAAATGTTTTCTTTACTAATTTTAAAAACAAAATTGCTGGGAATTTTGAGATTATTTTTAACTCGTAAAGGTTTATCTAACATAAACTTTTAAGGCTGTGTACTAATCCTATTGGATTCGATCACCTCAGTATTAACCTATGGAGAAAATTAGTCCAAGGATTCCCGACTTGGATTTAAAGATTTTTGTAATTGTACTCCTTAATGGAGAAAAAAATTTTACACCTTGGGGTATTTTTCATTTTTTTAATGCAAATAATATTTTTAAATTTAAATTACTCGGGAAAAAATCTAGTAGATTGTGTTTAAACGCCGATAAATTTCTTTGGTGGACGAAATTTATAAAATGAATCCTGTCGCAAGGTGCAAGAAAAGGTCAGGCTGTTTGAAAATACCATTTTTATTTTATTATCAGCATTTATATAGCTGTAAATACTAGTAGACAAATTTTCTTCATAGGTTAACATTGATGTGAGCGAATCCAATAGAGTTAGTACACAACAGCTATAAGGAATTAATTAATTTTATATGGGTTTTTAAAATAAGAAAAACTCTTTTATTAGTAAATAAAACAGCATATAGATTTGTTTCTAAAGTTAAACCGCATAAATTATATCTGATTAATAATTGAACTCGCGAAAGTAGAATGACTAGGCAGATAATTATCTGCTTAGTAATTTGCCTTTAACTAAATTTTTATTTTAACTAATTAATTATATTTTACAGCACTTTATGAAAACACAAATATGATATTTATAGCTCTATTTTTTTCCGAATTTAGTATGTTTGCCGACGTATTTCATACTAAATTCTCAAAATTAAAGACTAAAGTAAGACGAAACTTTTACATGTCATCAAAATGACGTTTCTTTAAAAGGGCTCCAAAATTATTAACCGTTTGAATCCACTTGTTTTAATGAGCTTTCCTAGGTATCAAAAATTATATTAGAAATCTTACTACATTTATTTAAATGTTATACCATTTTTTATATATACCCGCTATATCTCTTTAAGTCTACACGAATGGAGTTTATCGAAAAATAAAATTTTAAAAAATATTCGAAACAAAATATTTTCTTTTCACTTAACGGCTTTTCCAGAGTAGTTTATGTTTGACTGCATTGGAAATAACCGTTCTCGCTTCCCCCCCCGCTTTGAATTTAAAAGTCTTCCTAATTTTTCCATTTCAGAGCCAATATCGCGGTTCACAGTTTTTTCTTTTCATAAAACGTATAAGTAAATATTTAAATAGCCTTATGTAGTATCAGAGAAAACCATCAAAGTTTCTGTGTAGAAGGTATTTTTGTGATAAAAATTTTGTTTGTTTTCGCTTGTACTGTTTGCATTATATTATGGAGAATTCAATAGAATTCAGTTAATTAGAGCAAAATTTTTCAAGCTTTACAACTCGTTTCCGTTTCAAATGTATTTACGTGTGTTATTTTAAGCTTTTTAAACATAATATAAATATTAAGTGTTTGATTTATCATCCTGTATTTTATTCTCATAATTACTGTTATATTAAATTTGTATATGATTTGGAATATAATGTTATTCAACATTTTGTCGCAATAAAAGTTTCTGTATTACAATAATTATTTTCAAGAAAGAATTATTTTTAGCCAATGGAATGCCGGAAAATTGTTAAACTCATATGGTGATTTCGCTGACGTCATCGCTTTCACGAGTAATTTGAAACCTGCGCCCCGTGTTCGTTTTCGGGATGCATTTGGCAGAGCATACTCCTCTGGAACTAAAAATGCATTAGGAATGACTTTCAGCGGTTTTTAGGAAGGCTTCAGCGGTATGACGTCATACGGCGAGATCGCCGGCTCAGCGAACGTGGCAGGGACTGTATCGCCCCGATCTCCTCAGGAATTTAAAAATCTCGCTAATTCCAGTATCCTTGCGGCTCTACGACACACGACGCATGAGGGGTACATGAGGTCGTACCGAAAGCTCCCTGTGTGTTCGATCGGCAGCGGAAAAATGGGTAATTTCGATAATCTGACGTCACTGCTTTCACGGGTAATTCGGAATATGCGCAAATAACGTTTTTTCCGGTTTCTTTGCAGTGGACTTTGGGAGTAATAGAGCTTTAGGATGAATTGAAGGCCTCTCTGGTGCTACTTTTCGCCAAACGATAAACTATTACGGCGGTTTCGCTGACGTCATCGCTTTCACGAGTAATTTGAAACCTGCGGCCCGTGTTCGTTTTCGAGAGGCATTTGGCAGAGCATAATACTCATCTGGGACTAAAAAATGCTTTATGAGATTATTCAGATCTTTGAATTAAAGCAAGCGTATCGAACTCAAAGGCTGACATGGGCTAAATGAACAAGGTTTGTGTAGGCCACAAAATTAAGATAAACTTCAAAATCAATTTTCGTAGAAACGTAGGTTTATTTCGAAAAGTATTGTAAAAAAATCAAGAACAACCAGAATATCAATGTTTTCTCCCTGACACTTTATGTTCTTGAACATTAACTTACCAGCTATTCAATAATTGTACAAATTGATAAGCGTTCCCCGAAAGTGAAATACAAGGGCCATTCTAAAAGTAAAGAACGTTTTGATCTGACGAGCCGCGTAATTTTCTCCCCACCCCCGCTGCCGTGAAATTTACTTACCAAATCATTCCCGCCAGTTTGACGCTAACAGCGAGCAGCTGCGGTCATTTACTGTTTATTTTTGCGATTTTAAAATGTGTGACAAAATTAAGGATCCACCAAGTGTGAGGTTCGTAGCGTAATACGCAAAAACACGTTCGCCCTATTGAAATTTACAGACAGATAACTGAAGTTTATGGAAAATGTTATGAATGAAGCTTCAGTTCGAAAATGGGGCATTATTTTTAAATGCCGCAGCCTACTGCCAGACCTTTCACCGACTACGCCGTGCCATTCAAAACAAACGGCGTGGATTGTTGTCCAACGACATTGTGCTTCTTCGCTCGTCCGCATGCTGCTGCGTTGACGAAGGAATTTGCTTCAGCAATTTAACTGGGAAGTTTTTGGACATCCCACCTTATAGCCGGGACTTCGCCCCAGTGATTACTTTCTTTTTTACCAAATTGAAGGATTTTTTGGGCGGAAACCACTATGGAAATGATTACGAACTGAAAGAGGAAGTTAGTGACTGGTTCAAAAACTTGCGGCAAGGGAGTATGCAGAAGGCATAGAAAAGCTGGTACAGCGCTTTGACAAATGGTTCAATTTGAACGGCAACTACGTAGAAAAATAGGTAAGATATCAAAATGTGTTGTACAATAAGTATTCTTTCATTATCTGGAATATAAATGACTAGAGAAACAAACGTTCTTTGCTTTTAGAATGACCCTCATATAACCTGTTTTATACCCACCGAACAAATCACTTCGTAGAAGACTACTTAGAGGCAGACCAGACTACTGGTCTACCATATGGTAGTCGACTGCTAAAATAATCACTCCTAGTGGGGAGGGGGGGGGGAGATGGTGAACCTGTGCTTAAGGCGCAAAAGGTGACACGATATTTACATACCGTTATATTTGCTGGGCCTGGGCGGCACAAAAATCGTTGATTTCTGCGAGTTTGACATGCCTACTGTACATCGTATTTTCAGATCTCTCTATTGGCATCCTTTGACGGAATAATGTACAGTTTGGAATAATGCACTAAAAACAAGGTATTCATCATACACGTTATTCTAATATTCAATTACATTTAATACAGAGCAAAAGCGCTAATATTGTGTCTATAATAATAATAGTTTTCTTTGGCAAAAAGGCAATATTACATTAATGTGCCTTTCCTTTTTCATATTTACAGTTATTGGAAAAAAGCATCACTGTTCTATATGTTATGTGTACGCTGAAAAACATCTTTTAAATAATTGCTTCAGTTTTTATTTATTCATCAGAATTATTCATCTGGCTTTCAATATTCATCATTATTTTCTTTTCTGTTTATTGAAACAACTTTCTTGACATCATGCTCCAGGTTTATGATAACCCTCTTCATTTTCTAAATGATGCACTCTTTCGAATTACAGTCTTATAGAGAACAAAACATTTTAATCACCCGTGTTCAGTCCTTGTATTTTGAAACTCTTCTAATATCCTGAGAGATTTTCAACGAAGCGATTAATCGTTTTAAGTTTCTGAAGCTCTAGCCGAAATTTAGTAGAAATAGTTATCTAATATCATTAAGTAAATATTAGTAGTGTAGTGATGATATACCTGAATTTTAGATGGAATATTTATTCTTTGATATTTTTGTAATTTCATTACAGGCATATTTGGCCTTAATTACTACTATTTTAATTTATTTTTAAGGTTTTAAATTTAATCCTATTTTCTGGCATATTTGAAGCACGTATTGGTCATGTATGTTATTACAAACTCTGAACGTAAGCACTTTTTTCAAGCCATTTATTTCGCTAAAATGACAACAATTAAATGTAAATACACAAAATTGCTGAAGAGTTTTTTTTAATTAGTGTATTTTAGTAACGTTCGTTAACTGTGTTTCTACTCATCTGTTTTGAACAGTTAATACAACTTCAAAGCTTTGAAGGGTGTGAAATGTACTGCCTGTGCAAAGGATGAAATATTTTCTGTTTTCTTATGTACTCATGGTAAGAATGTGCCTCTGGTTTGACGAACTAAATTTTAACCATAAAGTTGGGAATGGATATAGGAGAGTCAACATGAAACTTTAAATCCGTCTTGCACCGTCTTGGATTTTCAGGCAGAAAGAGACATTGCTTTAGACAGGGTTTGTCTGTATAATATCGTGTGACTCAGTTTATCCATATGAAACAAGTTCTAAGTTAGCAGTCAACAAGTTTTAAGTTATCAAGTCCACGGATATCAAACGTATTGATTGTTTGTCTAAATGGAAATGGGTATTTCCAAATGATCCGTGTTTCCCATCTCCTGACAGAGTACATGGTTACTGCTGGGAGTTTTCTTGCCAGAGCACGTAATAGGCTTTTCCCTAATATACAAGGTGCGCCCATAAAGTAACCGGACATTTTTTTATAAATAAGAAAAATATAACTCACCTTCAAATAAATTTAACTCCTTCAAAATAATCGCAAAAGGTGTCTATACAATTTTTCCAACGTTTCTTCAAGTCATCGAAACGCTGTTTATAGGCGTCGAAACTAACCGTTCGCAAAATACGCGTAACATTTGATTTAATATCCTAGACGTTTTCAAATATCTATCCTTTAATGGATTTTGCATTTTTTTATTACAAAGGACTTATTCACAACGAATTTTTTCCTGAAAATCAAACAATTAATCAGTATTTTTACAAGATGCTTTTTCGATTAAGAAACATGATTAGGCGCAATGGTTTGTTTTACACGATAATGCTTGGCCCCCTACAGCAATTTCTGTACAACAGTACCTTGATAAGCATTCAGTTACAGTGATGAATCACCCACCATATTCTCCCGACTTAAAGCCATCTGATTTTTTCCTTTTTCCGAAGCTTAAGATGGCCATGATAGGACAGAGATTTGGAAACGTCTCGAATATTAAATCAAATGTTACGCGTATTTTGCGAACGGTTACTTCCGACGCCTATAAACAGTGTTTCGATGACTTGAAGAAACGTTGGAAAAATTGTATAGACTCCTTTAGTGATTATTTTGAAGGAGATAAATTTATTTGAAGGTGAATAATATTTTTCTTATTTATAAAAAATTGTCCGGTTACTTTATGGGCGCACCTTGTATAATGATCCCCAGTTTCTGGAAATCCTTCCGATTTAGTGTTTGTCGCGTGATGTTGAATGGGTGCTTAAACTGAGGTTGCTTCCAAGTCATACAGAACTGAGGTGTCCCCTATGGAAAGTTATTTCCAAATAATAACAGATCGTTATATGACTCTGTCTCAAAGTGAATTCAACTCGTGGTGAAGGGAAAGTTGGGTTCAAGAAGTATTTGTCAGTTTATATGGCCTCTGATTATATTAGAAATCGGTTATTTCAAAATAAAATATTTAAAAGAAAGGAAATGTCTCTACCGTTGGTTATACCGACTTCATATAACCCAAAGAAGCGGTTAATCTTTTTCTGTACCAGTGTATGCATGTACATGCGTATATGCACATGCGTGTATGCATACACTCGATAGATGTACCTGGTTAGAACTTTGCTGGGCGATATTTTAATCTTTATCTATTTCCTTCTATTTGTCCTACTATGGATTTTTTAAAGAAAAATTTCTAAGCTTTTGCAATATATAAGGATATTAGAAGAAATACATTTTCAATCTCTTTGGGATTTAATGGTAGTAAATATATGTATATGCATATACATGTTTGTAAATATTTACATACGACTAATGAATGTTAGGGAGATTCTGCCAAAAGTATATTTTACTATACCAGACTAAAGCATGTACCTTCGAAATTTACAAAATCTTCTTAGAGATATTTTAATAATTCCTATGCTCCTCTGAATGTTACTGAAAGAGAACTTTGTCATTTTTATTTATAGAACACCGATAGTCTGTTTACAGTAGATCTCTTTTACGAAACAACCTTTATTATACACATAATATTTCATAAATTATTTATTTGTATACATACCTCCATATTAACACCCATCCGAATGACTACCATCACACCTAGAGTTATATTTAGTATCAAATAAATCCAACTTCTTGTTTCACTTGCGTATATATTCTGGAACAACGAGATTACATTTTATTGTTACTGTAAAAAGTGCGAAAGATAACATGTAAGGAATCTCATTTTCTCCTTGTGTCTTCGTACAAATCTCATTTTAAATCTCCCCGTATGAATTCTGTCTCTTTTTTTTTTTTTTTTTTTTGCCTTTTGCAGAAGATAAGAAATATCTGTATGCACATAAGTTACTTTTCATCTAACACCCTCAACACATCCATTCAGAGATGATGCATTTTATCTAGTAACTACTCTGAATATGCGAGTTACCCAGCAAAATGTAAAAATAGATCTAAATTTTCCTCTAAGCTTTCATCGGGAGAGTTTATACTAGAAAAATAACTTTTCGAAAGTAGTTTCTTAAGTGTCCGATAAAAAATACCTGCTTAAGGAAAATGAAAAGCCTTCTTCTTTTTACTTCATCGTGATAGATAAAAGCTCTTTGAATTCGAAAAGCACAAAAGCTGAGAGAAGCTAGTTACATAAAACTATATAGAAATAAACTTGTACTACATTGTTTTTCATTGTTGAAATCAACACTTTTTTAACAGCATATATAATATTACTTGACATTCAATAGAGGATTGCTAACGTAAGAGAGTTTGCTTCTTTAATTGAGAATGATAGATCTTTAATTTTTTTTCTATGTGTTAATTTTTGCTGATGGTTTTGCCAAAGTTGATTTAAAAAATCTTTTACCTATAGTTGTATAGAGAAAAATGTCAAACTAACATATGCTCATTGAATAATTAACAACGCATTTCCATTATTCGAAGCCAGCGAACCTGTGAATGCTTTTAACTTTAAAAAATGTAAAATAAATATATCTGACATTAATTGCTAGCTTCCAGAATCATTCTGATATATCTGTAACATTCATTCGACGCTTTATTTTTTGTGTGTACTGATTATGGGGAATAAAATAAAAAATAAAAAATTATTCTTACATTTTCAACAGGAGCAATTATCTACTGGGAAACAACTGATCTGGAATCACGTTCTTTATTCAGTTCAAAAAGTTAATTTTTAAACTCTTCAAATGAATTCTTTACGTTCAATTCTTGTTTCGGTTACCACTCCATAAAACAAAAGCGCGCGATTAATGCTGTTGAAAGCGAATTACAGCTGGTTTATTTATCTTGCCACCTCCCTTCGTGGAACTGCATCTAGCTTGAATAGCAGCGTTCTATAATTTACATAACACGATACGGGAAAGACTTTATTGAATTTGACGTTCGCCCTGAATGAGAATGGGGTGGGAGATAAGAATTAAGTTTCGCGAGCACTTTTCACGTCGCAGTTGTAAATTGGGTGTTATTTTAAAACACTGCTCAATTTAAACCGTGTTTCTCTATTTTTTGAACGGTGTTCTCGAATGTTAGCTGTGTTCTTTTGTGATCGGAACCGAGTGCCTCGAAATATTTTAAAACAATGGTTTTAATCAAAATAGAGATGTCTAATGAAACATCGAAAAAGAGTTCTTATCTCTGTTTAAAACTTATTCGTTTATTTAAAACAAGTTGTATACCAATAATTTTAAAGCTATGGAAATTCTAAATAAAAGTATTATGTTTCAGTGACAATAAGGTATATTTTAAATTATATGTGATGTATCGATTTGCAGGCTTAACAAATTCAGAGTTTTAATATTATATTTATGTATTTAGATAAAGAGAGCCCTTCCTCTACAGTACATGGTTAATATTAACCTTTAGCTCACGGGACCCATTTTTCTGATTCCCGGTTTAGAACGGGAAAATTCATACCCCCTTTGTAAGAACGGTCATTATGGGGGTTATATACAGGGTGACCATAACTAAACTTCCCTACTTTAAAGTTGTCTACAGTCGAAACTATTGTTCAGAAAGTTATAAAATTTTGTGTAGGACATATTGAAGGGATTGGGAATTTGTTTGATCGAATAAAAAAATTAGTTCAAAATTTCACCACCAAAGGGCGTTTTTTGATAAATTACACACTTAGCCAACATTTACTATGGTTAACAAAATTTATTACAACAAGACATGTTCAACATGTCGTTGGAAGCTTTGTCCTCTTCCAACTGAAGCGCAACCTTCTCTACAGCTTCTGCGGAAACAGGTTTCCTTCCTCTTCCAGAACGAATGTTAAAGGAAACAGTTTCTTCAAATTTGGCCACCATTAATGGAAGACCTTTAACAGTCAATGGACCTTTTCGTATCCCCTTCAAACTCCCAAATTTTCGTAGAGCAACTAGTGCTGAATTATCGTATTGATAAAACAATTTTACTAACAAAGCTCGATCTGGTAATCGTAACGATGGCATTCGGATTAGCAATAGCAAGCACGCTGAAAACAAAATCTCCATGAAAGTTTCTAGGTTTTATAACAGCTTCTGCTCTACGTCGACAAAAATTAATTTGCATATTTGTTTCTTCTTCGTTCCTTCAAATCTTTTGTCCGAAAATTAGTTATCGAACAAGTTTCCGATCGACTTAAAATGCAATCACTTTAAAGATTGTAAAAGAGTGTGAGTTATTGTGTTAGGGTGACCTATGGATAAAAAGATGGTGAAATCTTAAGTAAAGAACCAGTCGTAAATGTGTAATTCATCAAAAAACGCCCTCTGATGGTGAAATTTTGAACTAATTTTTTATTCGCTCAAACAAATTCCTATCTCTTCAATATGTCCTACACAAAATTTCATAACTTTCTGAACAATAGTTTCGACTGTAGACAACTTTAAAGTAGAGAAGTTTAATAATGGACGCCCTGTATGTGTGTGTTTATGTGTGTGTTCGTTCATTCTCGGGCCCGTATCATTGGGATACATGCTATACCCCCCCCCCATAAGAAAAATGTTAATACGTATAAATAATGACTTTGGTATGGGTTCAAAATAGATTTTTGAAGCCTGGTATGAAGGGCTTAAGTCAAAAACATTGATTTTTAAATATTTGTTAGTATTGATAATAAAAAAAATCTTTACCCTGGTATGAAAGGCTTAAGTCTATCAATTTTGTATAGAAAACTACATTTCTTAGTACAAAAGACGCAAGTCGAAATTATAGTTCTACGATTGGTATAAAAGCAATAACTTGGTATATTTAAATCACTGTTTTTGACTTGAACCCTTTATACTGGGCTTCAAAGAGATAATCCTGAACATCAGTTACAATCAGGATGTGACCATTTTTATGTGATCTCAGAATACTAACATACAATACAACATCATCAGACTTATATTTCATTGTATTAATTTTATCTATGTCGCCCCTAAAGTGTACAGAGTTTGTATATGTGTAAAACTACATACGTATTATAGAAGTTTCTGGCTAAATAAATTCACATTGATGTAAACTCTTAAAAGTGCAGAGACTTTCTAAATTAATTTTAAATTCCGTCTTACAGAATTTCTTCATGAATATCTCGAAGAATTCGTTATCTAATTGAAAATCCATTGAATGAAACAGGAATCAATTTCAATTTGGTTCTTGCAAAATCTCATTTCTAAATCTACCCTCGAGCGATTAAATGGAATATACTCTTACAGGAATATTCCATTTAATCGTCCATCAAGCAAAAATTATCTTCAGTTTTTTATAACAAAACCGTTTCTCCGATTCTTACTATTTTAAAGAGTGAAAATTTTTATTTCTGGACACTTCATCTTTTTTTTTCTATTTCTATAAGTGCTCTTTGTTTCGTTTTTTCACTCTTTCATTAAATGTAAATATTCTTCTCGCGAGCTATTAAGGATAAAAATGTTGATTTCTTTTGAAAAAAATGAAGTTATTATATGTAAATATTTAATGATTTTAAAAGAATAAATTTGTTAGATAGATTTTAGTTATTGTTATTAAGTTTTATCAAATATGCATTGGGGGAGAAAGGAAATCTATTTTTACTGGCATTTCAGAAATGGAGATATCTTGCTTTTAGTAATTGAGTTTATTGTTGAATTTTTTTTCCCTTCGAATTCGAGTTACTATTTACAGAATATTTATACCCTTCAGCTTGACATTTTAAAATTTTCGTTTTATAGTGATTTGGGATTTAACAGTATCGTACATTTTATTCGATTTGTGTTATTCTATTTTAAATGTAAACCATAAATTCAGTTGTTCCCTTTTTGTCTAAAAGACAGTATATGCTTGTGGAGTTTTCATAGCAAAAATAAAAAATAAATTTGAATGATTTCAAATGGTGTGCACGTTACTTCAGTTTAACAAAATTTATAACACAGAACAAAAATTTCGTAGTCATTAAATTTTTAAAAATACGGAAATTTTCAGCGAATTCTGTAAACGATTTTATTAATAATAATAATAATCTTAAAGCTTGTCCTTATCAGGAAATAGAAATGAATTCCTGATCAATCACAATGCTAATTCCTGAATATATTTTTTTTTAATATTCTTGATCAACCTAATTCACATTCCTTATCAATGAATCAAAATTTATTGTATGACGAAAATCATGCGTACAAATTTACAATTAAACTACGATAATTGTAAAACATGTCAGTTACCAAAGATTAAATACTCAATCACAATCATCGAGTTCCTGAAATTTTAATTATCAACATTACTGATCAAACAATCACAATTACTTTCACGTCGTAAAACATGTGCTTTCTCTTTTTATTCGAAGAATAAAAAATAAATATCAGACTTCAAAAATGTGCCCTTGCATTGAATCTAAGAAGCAATGTATGTAAATGTGGTCGAGTATTGCAGATTCCCAACTTTTAAAAAGAAGGAAATTTCTATCGGATTCGGTATCAGGCCTCAATATTTTTATCTTACTTAGACGTCAATATTCCAGCCAGTAATCGCATAACCGTTTCGTTACTTTAGAATATATCTTTGTTTGCTGTGCAAAGGGTGTTAAGTCCAAAATGGGCTAAATGAGTTATCAAACCAGGCATGTTTGAAAAATCAAGGGCTACTGCAGGGTACAGAAAGTTAAGTCCAATTCCACTCCTAAATATTTTTATTCATCACGGAAATTTTTGGATATGCGAAACAAAACACAAACATGTTAGTTTTAAACGGATTATATCCCAATCAATAACTTAACACTCTTTACCCAACAAAAATAAAATTAGAAAAATTTACTTTAAAAAATTAAAAATTAAACTTAAAAAAACTGAATTTGCAAAAGCCTTTTTTATCATTCCTGTTTTTCTCAAAACTACGATTTTGGACTTAATACTCTTTACACTGCAAACACAGTACGTGATTGACAGTTGAGTGATAATAAACTATACAATTGGGGCTCTGTTTGACGTAGCTCAGTGATTTCCTTTAAACTTTATGAAAATCATCAAATAGAAATTAATTTAAATTGTTAAACTTTAATACATTCAAATGGGAAATGTTGAAAAACTGAACTAAACTTTTTCTCTCCATCAATTGCTCCAGTAACTTCAGACCGAATATGTGAAAATGAGTTCTTAACAAATAAATGAAACCCCAAGTACTTAATTAAACACCCAAAGATTATATAGATTTCTATTATATATATATATATATATATATATAGATAGATAGATAGATAGAAAGGGAGATTATTGGCATTTATTTAAAATGCGCAAGAAATACTTTTCTAGAATTAAGGACTTTTCTAGGATTAACATTACGGAAACAGAAACGTGTTGTAATAAAGACAGATTTCAGAGTTTCAGATATTATAATAGCTAAACTTTAACGCATTTTTCTTTCCCTTATCTCCCTAAAATGTGAAAAATAGTAATTCGTAAGTATGGTTTTGTAAAAAAAATTTGGGGCATATTTGTAAAGATTAGAACACTTCCTTTGTAACGCTTTTTTGAAATTTTATCCTCATTGACTGATATTGGACTCTTTATTGACAAAAATTCGTTATATAAATTTGTTTTTCTTTTTCAAAGAGAAGTTCGTTATTTGGTGAATCTATAAAGTACTTAAAATTAGATTTTGACTTGATCAAAGTTGTTTTGTTATTTGACGCAGTTTTGATTCACTGTATGTAAAGTCAATAATTTATATATATATATATATATATATATATATATATATATATATATATATATATACAGAGGCTGTTCACACATTTTTTAGACGATGTGTATTGTATTTACAAAACTAAATTACATAAAATTCTTGTGTTTTGAATGTTTTATTTGACATCCCTTATTCTGAACTATCTTTCGACACCGCAATTTCCAGGATAATAATGCCTTTTGAAGTGTCAGAAGAGGTATTCTATCCCATTCTTCCTTAACAGCTTTCCAGAGTCCTGTAAGGGTTTTGGGACGACGTTTGGATAATGCAGATTTTAAAAGTCCGAAAGCACAAAAATCCATAGGTGATACATCGGGAGATTTAGTAGGGATATCAGTGAAGGGTATGGCCTTGATACCAGTTTTTTGTTCCATTTCTTTTAGGAAATTTACAGTGGATTTTGATGTGTGACTGCTAGCTTTGTCCTGATGGAGTCTCACAGATTGATGGCACTGTGGGTAAAGCGATGGTATTTCATTCAGAAAAATTGGCGATAAAATATGTTCCTGATAGTATTTGGAGTTCATCTTGACATTTTTTTCCACTCTCTTTATTTTTAACTTGCCATTATAAGAAAAACCAGCAACAATCATGAATCCCTTAGAAAAACTTTCTTTCGATTCTTTGAACCATGTACTTAAATTTTTTTCTCCCCTTTAAATGGCTCTTTTTTTGTTGCAATCATTTAAATACACCCATGATTCATCTATTGTGACAATTGTTTTCCATTTTTCTTTGGATAAGTGTTTCTCATATAGAATTCTGCAGCGTGTCCTGCGTTCAGCGATATGATTTGGAAGAAGACGATGCACATTGCGTTTTTTTCGCTTTCTTAAGATTTAAATCAACGTTTATCATTTTGTTTACAGTGGACACCGAGCATTTTAATGATTTTGCAACTGTCCTTTGACTAGGGGGATTTTCTTTTAACATTAAACTACGTACCTTTGCAATAGTCGAAGACGTCCGTTTTTTCCTTGGATAGTTGTTTGGAATTTTTGTCCCACTTGAGGATCCAATTTGACGTTTTTTTCCTTTCTTGTTGACGATATTACCTATCGACGCTTTAGATATCACTAAACCATGACTCTCAAATCGTTTTTGGATAACGGAGTATGCATATTTCTTTTCGGAAAGAGCAGAAATGTAGCCTTCGAACCACTGATTTGTTAAAAACGCCATTTTGAATAAAAACAAAACTTTCAAGCCGCAGACGATAATTTTGACTTTTAAAAAAATAGTACAATTGCAATTATTTCTTTTGCAGCAAACAATTTTTTATTACCGCTTACCAAAATCGTCTAAAAAATGTGCGAACAGCCTCTGTATATATATATATATACGCATACATATCCTAACTTTAATGAGCGAATTAGATTTATCAAAAGTCTGATTAAGTTGACTTCACTAAGGGTTTAGACCAATTACAAATATTTTATACGAATTATGTAGAATCAGCTGTTTTATTTCTTCAAAAATAAACATGCAGATGAAATTACACATTCTGTTGCATGTAAAATTGTAAAAACACAATTCTAAAATCTTATAACTGTAGAATTTAATGTTTGTTTTAATAGAAACATTCAAATAGCAGCATTATTCATATTCAGTTATTCATATGACTTTATCCTGATGACAATTAACAGACCAAACGGTTAGTATAATAACGTATAATCATATTGTTGTCAGGCTACGTGTCATCTGGGAATCCAACCTTTCTATGTATAATTTATTTTTAAATTAGCCCTCATAGTTCCAAATTCGACATCATATCGTTGGTATAAACAAAACTATAAACTATCGGAAAACTACATTTCAATTCATGTAAGAACATTTTTTACAATTAAACGGTGTATCACGTAGCAAACTTACATATAGAGATAGCAACAGTGTATCCGTTTTCATGAAATCCTCCAGCTTAACAATTGAATACCACCCCATAATCTTTCATGCTCTCATTCCCATTGATTTCTAACTTACAGTCGTCGGCTGACGCCCTGTGCATACTTCCATCCAAGTTCAGCCTTATAAAACAGTTGAAGAGAACCTAATATAAAATAAATGCACTCCTCATATCGCACGGAAAATCTCTCAGACCAAATTCTCCCTTTTGATTGAATTTCGCGTACTTGTATCAGTCTTTAATATCATAAATTTACAATAAGCTCGCATCTCACCCCTCTCCTTCTCTATTTCATAAAGACTCTCCTAATAGAAACCTTTCGGCATTTACATAACAACGCCCTTTAGAGGTGTTTATTGAATTTCGAACTACATTTTGTTCTTAGGGAGAGAGGAGCGGGAAAATTGAGTTACGTGCACTTTTTTTTTTTTTTTTTTTTTTACCCCGCGGCGACATCTGAAAAGATTCAGATCTGATTAATCACGTTTTGTGACACTGTTATGACATTTTTCTGTTTTCGGGAGTTATTTTATCTCAAAATGTTTCAGTGATTAATTCGCTGTGTACAAGGCGTGTAAACGTGCACGTGCGCGTATCGGGTAACGGGGCACGTGATCGGGTAACGGTTAAAGTTAACGAAAATAGTGTATTCAGAGTTAGTGTAACAATAGTTGGTGTCAGTTTAAGAGGTATACGAATTGTCGAAAAGATATTCAGATGAATCATTATAAGCAAATCGAATGAAGACTAATTAAGTGAAGTAGGATATTGTAGATAAGCTAAAATATTTATCGATATATATTTATATTTTATTAACAGAAATACTTATTTAAGAGTAGGCTAAATTATTGCATTTTGTTCCTATGACGAGGA
Source organism: Dolomedes plantarius (assembly GCA_907164885.2). Taxonomy (NCBI): domain Eukaryota; kingdom Metazoa; phylum Arthropoda; class Arachnida; order Araneae; family Dolomedidae; genus Dolomedes; species Dolomedes plantarius. The sequence goes on along the minus strand of OU015497.1, from coordinate 141,184,891 downwards.
GAGAGAAAACTGGGTCACGTGAACTTCTGAGTCTTTACTAATGATAAAGATTGTTATCTGATTATCACTGGTAGTGATATTGTTATGACATTTTTCTGTTCAGGGATATTTTATCTCAAAATGTTTCGATGGTTTTTTTATTGCAAATGGGCGTATAAATAAACACGTTTGAGCGTTAGGAACAGGTAGTTGATGAACTCAATAATATATTCGCAGTGTAGAAAAATGTTGATGTGTTACACCAGAATAATTTAAAAATTGGATTTTATCTGTAAACTATAGTCAAACTTCCTGAATTAATATCACATTTAAACAAAGTTAAGTAGGATATTTTAAATTTGTAAAAAAATATCTATATTTGATTATTTTTTTTTTAATTTTTAATTCTAGAAAGTTTTTGGCACTCATTATCGAAAAATATAAAGAATTTTTTTTAATTATTTTTTTAACATTATATCTTTTTCATATATATATTTACAAAATATACACGCTACGTAACAAAACGTTTTCTCATTTAGTATGTATTGTGAGAAAAGGAAATTTAGCTGAATGAACTAGAAACTTTAAACGATCATTCATAAAATTTTAAAAAATCTGTAAATCATAAAATAGTAAAATTCTGTGCATTATAAAATATAAAGCCTCTATTCCTTCCTTTAAAATTAAATAACATCTTTCTCAATTCATGATTTAATACATAGATAATAACTAACGTCTTTCGCGGGGGGTTTTCTGTGACTATTTTCTATCTTTCTATGCTTTCAAAAATATCATATTGCCATGTATGACGCCAGCTTTGAAATAATCTGCTATAAGTCTCTTGAATAAAATCAAAACCTTTTTCCTCTGCGTAATGGCACTCCCAGAGCACATAAATTAATACGGTGAAAGTTTTTCAAAGGATGGATTAAAAAGTGAATGTTTGCATGCAAGTAACACATTGTTATCACGATCAAAAAGACAAACAGAAAATTAATCATTTTAAATTATACAAATAGAAGCAAATGTGGAGGAACTTTAAATATTTCATTAACAAAATTAAATGTTCATGTAAAAATATGTAGAAAAAATATACTTGTTACTATGTTTTATATAATAGAAATGTTTGTAGAAAAAAATATACTCGTTACTATGTATTATATAATAGAAATGTGTCTGTCTACTTGTTTAAAAATGAACTCGGTCTATATAACAGACAGAAAATAACGGTCTGAACTTCAAAACTTATTTTTTCTTTGCTCACTGCGTAAATCTTATAATTTTGTTCTATGCGATCAATTTTGAATAAATCTTGGATCAAAATTCAAAACCTCTGTCTTGTGAAATTATCAAAAAACATGAAATGAATGCAATTAAAAAAATTTTAATGAATGTATAAAAAACTGAATGTTTGGATGCAGATAACGGATTTTTATAGCACCTGAGAATTAAAAAGCATTGGTGATAAGACATCACTAAGTCATAAATTTTTCTGGTAAACATAATGCTAATTTCACCTGTTATCTCTGCCCGGCGAGTGTTTTTTAAGATAAATTGGACTAATATTCTCTTAACAAAATATATTTTTTATATGTTCTATTTCGACTCTTTCTGTAATCAAGGCGTAGCAAGAATTCCCCCTTTTTCCTGGATATATGAAAAATACCATGCAATCACTATGAGATACAAATATCGAAGAAATACGATTTCGCTCCTTTCTCGCGAGTTTCGATAATCTTGTTGAAAACCCCTCCTCTGGAATCCTATTGTCTACATCTCTTTGCTTTGAAGATTTCAGACTATGAAATAAATCTGATCTCATACAACACTTTTTTTTTTGTCTCTCTTCCCGCCTCCTCTCCGAATGAAATTTCCTAACTGCCTCGGAATTTACATAGGATTGAGTCAGGAAGCAGTCATCGCCTTTGAATTCTGTTTGTTGCTGTAGGAACTGGGTGTGAGTTTTACTTAAGAGTGGAAAAGAGCATTATTAGTTTTGAGAGTGGATCTCCGAATAGTGAATAGCTGGAAAAAAAATGTGCATGCATAACTTCTTGAACGGTACTAAGAAATTTTAACTGATATGATAATTTCATTCATCCTTTCCGTTATAGTATAGATTTATTTGATTTATTTTCCAAGGAAGTGTGTATATACTTTGTATTACTACCAGGTAACTTTCTTGCTTTCCGTAGCAAAATAATCATTGTTATGGAACACTTTTTGAACGGTGCTAAGAAATTTAACTGATATTATAATTTCATTCATCCTTTCCATTTTAGTATAGTATTATTTGATTTATTTTCCAAGGAAGTGTGTATATACTTTGTATTTTCACCAGGTAATTTTCTTGCTTTCCGTAACAAAATCATTGTTAAGGAACACTTTTTGAATGGTGCTAAGAAATTTAACTGATATGATAATTTCATTCATCCTTTCCATTATTGTATAGATTTATCTGATTTATTTTCCAAGGAAATGTGTATATACTTTGAATTTTACCAGGTAATTTTCTTGCTATCCGTATGTTATGGAACACTTTTTGGACGGTGCTAAGAAACTTTAACTGATATGATAATTTCATTCATACTTTCCATTATTGTATAGATTTATTTGATTTATTTTCCAAGGAAGTGTGTATTTACTTTTTTATTGTAACCAGGTAATTTTCTTGCTTTCCGTAACAAAATCATTGTTATGGAACACTTTTTGAACGATGCTACGAAATTTCAACTGATATGATAATTTCATTCATCCTTTCCATTATAGTATAGATTTATTTATTTTCCAAGGAAGTATGTACATCCTTTGTATTACTTCCGGGTAATTTTCTTGCTTTCCGTAGCAAAATAATCATTGTTATGGAACACTTTTTGAATGGTGCTAAGAAATTTAACTGATATCATAATTTCATTCATCCTTTACATTATAATATAGCATTATTCGATTTATTTCTCAAGGAAGTATGTACATACTTTGTATTGCTACCAGGTAATTTTCTGACTTTCTGTAACAAATATGAATCTGTTAATTAAAAATTATCTGAGACTGATAAAAATTATTATTTTAAAATGATTATTTTTCTCAATCCAAAAGATTATATTTTAATATTCATTGAATAATAATTCTGTCATCGCTCTATATGCATTATCTTACATGTATCGTCAATAAAATTACATATTCTTAGTAGAATTGTTACTGAAAAATGTTCCATGCATCTCGTGGAGACTAAAGAGAATTAAAGGGCGTGTAAAGATATTATTTACTTCCTGTCCACCATTATATTTTATATCTTCGTACAGTTGCACAAACAGCATTATTATTAACACTAAGCACAACAGTATTATTATTAACATTAAAGTGCTATTCTTTTCAAATGCGATTAAATCGTCGATCATTGTGTCTTTTTATTTTTACGTCACGTATCACAAAATTTGCACTAGCAACCATATTTGGCTCCCCTGTTGGCGACCGTACCATGTTTTATTCATTAATCAAAACCCTTTTTTCATTAATTCAAATTTCAAGCAAAAATTTACTGTAGATAATATAGTATTAATAGTCGCAGACGTTTAACAGAGGAAGAAACTTAAAAATGGAGACAAAATAGATGAAAATATTAAATGCAACGTTTTAAGGAAAAACGAAGGAACCAGATTATAAACTGAAAGAAACCGAATGAAATAAAAATATAAAATAATATACTAAACGAAAAAAATTAGTCCCTGTTTAATTACAAAATGAATAGCAAGCTTTAAAAAGCGTATTAAGAAAATACGAAATATTCCAGATTATAAATTAAAAGAAACTGAATAATAAAAAACAATATAGGAAATGAAATAATTTAGAAAATTTTTCAAGGCTTACCAAAGTGCTTGCAAAGAGAAAACGATTGAATGGCTACAGATTTGGTGGGGAAAAACATTTTTTATAGTATTTCAGAAAGCCCATCTTATCAACAAACTACTAAGGTGTACTGTCGATTCAACTTGCCGTTTTACCCGATAGACAAAACTAGGATAATTATGCCTTTCGAAGAAGGAGAAGGAAGGAATTCAAAACATTAAAGTACGAGAGGAAACACGGCGATCTATGCGATTTTCTCCAACCACAGTCTACAGAATCTATCAAACCGTCTATACATACCTCTAAACTCTTTCTGGTAGAACTTATTAAATATCTGGACATGCAACAATTTTATATATTAGAGAAAAAATAGTTAAGAAGTTTGCACAGCACCTTGGTATGTGGTTAAAATGACCGTAACCAACAAATTTTTTTACTGCTAGTTTTATTCATTTTTTTGTTTCCCCAGCTTTTTGTTTTCATTATTTCTCATGTTCTGAACTTTTTTCTTATTTCTTGATTCGACAATACATACCTTTTACAGATTTTCTGCAATGAAATTGGCAACGTACTCACTGCTTGTTTTATTACCACATTGCTTTCTCGGTGAGCGATATGTTACTTAGCTGCTGAAAGAAGAAGGCTGTTTGAACCGTGGAAATTTAAATAGTCGGGTAGTTACCAAATATACTAACATTTTACCATTCCCATTGAGCCACTGTCAAAAGATAGGAAGAGAAGGTCATTTTGACGTTTTTAGTATTTTTATCTCAGATCATAATAATTACATTATGATGAGGGGTTTTCGGTTGTACAACAATTCGTAAATCATGCCGACCACTGCGAATGCATAAACCGCAAGGTTTTGTATATAAGTCGCGCTAACTAAACAAAACAACTTAAGTTCGCTAATAACATAATTCCTGCCTTAGCCATACCCGTGGCAACAGACCCTCTACTTGAAGGTCTAAAACAAATTAAATTTTCGAGCTGGCCGTTCCCGGTTCCAGTCGACTTTTTCCTTTCTTTATTTATTTCTGATTACAAGCAAAGTTAAATTACAATACATTTCTTCTTCTCTTTCTTTTCTTTTTAATTACTATGTGTAACAGTATACAAGTAGTATTACAACTCATACTACTCAAAAATACATCGTGTAAAATTAATATCTGAGACAATACATTAATAAATTAACTCGGCACCTGTTTGTGCACACTACCAACTTACATAATAATAACTAAGTGCGTGTAATCTTTGCATACCTTTAAATTATACTTAATTATCCTTTATTATATATATATAAATAAATATATATATATATATATATATATATATATATTCATTTACTAATTTCATTATTATTTGGTTGTAAAGTAAATACAATTTCAAAACACATGATAAACTCGTATAATTCCTTAAACACACCGTCTATGTAAACTCTTTCAATCTGACCACGGTTCTTCTCGATTGGTTTTAAATTCATTCGTTTTCTTCGCTTTGCTCCGCATCTGAACCTTGGTCACGTGCTTTTGGTATTCTGCTCTAACATTTTGAATCTCTATAGATATTAATATACGGGGCGAACAGTAGCACTAACCTCTTCTCCACAACCAAGAAAAAAAAAAAACTCGTTGGACGTTCCTCATTTCTAACCACCCACAAACACACTCACACACTTCGGGGAGTGACATCATAGAGCGAAAGACACTGGACACTATTCTAAGAAGGCATACAAAATTGTATGGAGGTGAATGCCTGAAAGATGGAAAGAGTAAATACCTTGTGTTGCTAAACGATCTGCTAACACGGTCTAATCTATATACAGTGGAATCTCGATCTATCGTTTTCCAAGGGACCGATAGAAATGAACGATAAATGCGGGAAAACAATAGATGCGGAAACATAACAACGCAATATGATCGTTGGGACTGGATAAAATGAACGACACATACCGAAAAACGATGGATCCGAAAACGATCGATCGAGATTCCACTATATATAAAACAGTTCCGTTACTGACTGACTCACTGACTGACATACAACGCACAGACCAAACTGCTAGACCTAAAGGGCTGAAATTTTGCATGGCGATTCTTCTTATAGTGTAGGGGTGCACTAAGAAAGATTTTTGAAAAATTCTTCTTAAATTTTTTTAATTAAATTTTTAAGCTGTTTTAGTATTTTTTTTTAATTTTGCATTTAAAATAATACTCGTAATTTGAGGGTTATAAAATTTATATCACGAGAAAGATCATAAAAAATTCCTTTAAAATGAAATCTTTTTCGAATCTTTACCTCTTTTCTGATTTTTGGTGAATATTTAAATATTAAATTTTAGAATTTAATTTATTACATGCTGATCAAGTGATTTCTTTTTCTGGTACTTTAAATAAATTTATCGTCACGTCCATAACAATGAAATAGACAAAAAAATATTTTTTCCCTTGCTAATGCGGCAGACGATTGGACATTATCCAAAAAAAATATTAAAATACAGTAAAAGATATGTTCCTCAAACTGTACTATATTTATATTAACTGTACTATATTCTTTAGTGTGTTCTATTAGATTTAATTTGAATATTTTCTTCTACATTATTTTATCTATAAAAATATCCCTTACCATTTTTTTATAAATATATTTTTTTACATTAATTGTATACATTGATCGTCGTATTTATTATACGTATATATATATATATATATATATATATATATATATATATATATATATATATATATATATATATATATATATTTGTTATGGCATTAATTGCCTACATTGACCGTTGTATTTAATTTGAATGTACTCTGTAGCGAAGTGCAGGTTTTTAGCTAGTGTATTTATATATATGAATCCATTGGTCAACGCTTTCGACGATATATAGCAACAGTTGAACAGGCATTTACGGTTTGATAGTCTTGTGTAACATCAAAATTCAATTGGTGGATATAATACTGTTATTCATTATGCACATTATGGTTATTTAATATTTAAATGCATTATAGCAAATATAAAAGACTAGAAAATATTTACATATTTACAAAGAGCAGAGAGAATGGATAGGGACGTGCGGTTTCAAAGCTTATAGAAACTCTAACTCGCAGTTCAACACTCACATGGGCTAACTATTCATAACTGCATATAGGAAATTTAGTTTCGATTGTTCACGTGATATGTGGTGCAATATGTTTAGGGAAAGCTATTACTTGCTTGCACACACACACATATATATATATATATATATATATATATATATATATATATATGACGCGACTCGACCACGTAGCTGCAGAATAATATCCGAAATATGTCCACTGAGCAAACGAAATATATAAAATAAAAGACTCAAGGATTACAGACGCTCCATGTTGATGTTGGCGTGTTTATTAAAACATTAACTGACCAGTCCAGTACGCCCTCGCATTTCTGTTTATTTAGCTCCCCTCCCACAGAAGAAAAACGCGTCTTATCTCTCTAAAATCCAAACTATATGTGTGTACTTGTTAAAACCCCACAAGCGAAAGTCCGCGAAAAAACCCACGATAGCATATGACGCTGATTTATGGATGATCTCAGAAACGCGTATCGGTGATTCACAAACTATGTGACCATGAATTTCACTGATGATCTAAATTATGTTAATTGGGCTATTTAAGTGGGTTTTTTAGATTTGACATATATATGTGTATGTGTATAAACACTTATAATTAAAATCAGAGAGTAATAGACCATTAAAAAAAGTGGAGAGATAATATATATATATATATATATATATATATATATATAGGGATTTCAGTTTAAACACACGTATCAGAATCTTATCCCTAATGGACTGAACGGGGATTATTATTATCCATCAACCTAAAACTGTTTGCGAGAGCATGTGAATGCTTCCCTATAGTTTTAGATATTACGCACAGGCACACATATACATAGGTATGTGTGAATGTATGGATGTATCAACAGCTAGCTGTGCAGAGATGAAGTAAATAAGATTCCAGGTCCCTTGCGCACCAATTTCGGTAATCTTGTTCAAACCCTCTTCTCTAAAATCTCATTGTTTTCTCCTTTCCCTTCCTAAAAAACGAAAGATTATAAAATAAATCTCATATCATACATCATTTTTTTCCATCTCAACTCCTGTCCAAGCGGAATTTTCTTGCTCTCTTGGAATTTACGTATGATTTTGTTTTGGAGCAGTTGTTTCTCATGAATTCCGCTCTTACTCTAAAAGTTAAGCGAAATGCTGCAATGATATTTAAGGAAGAGCTGTAACTGTATAATTCGAAAGATATTTTCGGAGAGATTCGGGAATTTTTGAGCTTGAAAAAGCTTTTTTTAAAAATTGACGTGATTACATGCTGTTAAATAACACCAGTCACTTGTATCTTTATTTCTCAGAATTCATTGAAATAAATAAATAAATATATATATACACAGAGGGAGAGAGAAAGAGAGAAAAACTATAGGATCACTTCTAAAATTAATTAATATTATTTGAACTGAAGTATTTTTAGTCAGTTTGTAGGGAAGGAAATTACGTTCGTAAGACAGTTACAAATAAACAGCCGTAAACTTCTGTACTATAACTATATTATAGTTAAATAACATAAATGTATTTACTTAAATTAGGTAATAACGATAAAAAATACATTTAAACTGAATATAATATATATATATATATATATATATATATATATATTACAGTTAAAAATATATATTATATATGCCTTTGTATCATCCTAAATTTTTATTTTTATTCATAGACCCATAAAAGGTTAGTCTTCTATATAAGTCTACAGTTATGGTTTCTTTAAAATTTTGAAATGAAGCGCCCGTGCGTTATTTTATATTAAATAGAATAAATGGTTTTATTTTATTATACTATAAAAGAAATCCTACAATCCACACAATTGTGAAACTTTAGAGAATGTTATGAAAATTTCTTAAAAATTCAAGGAATAATGATTTTTTCTCTTCATCTAATTTTATTTTTATATACTTATTTACCTAACTCTACAAATCAGTGGTTCGTAACATTTTGCTTGTCAGGGACCACTTGGCAAAATTGTCGGGGACCATATCCCAATCAATGCTTTTAGAGACAAAAAACGGGTTTTATTTTCTCGATAAACAACAAAGGTTACAATTAAATTTAATAACAAATTTAACACAAAACAGAACTTATTAGCAAACATAAAATCTCACGGAAATTTAAAAACGAATGAGATTTTTCAGCTGGCATTTACTTTACTAGCTGTAAAGTTGCTGTGACGCTGCATGTTCGTGTCACAGAAAATATATTAGAAATTTTTAAGAACAAGGATTTTTTTCGTAATCAAAACGTCAGAAAGCGGGAAAAAAATACAGGAATTTTTAGAATTGGGACAAAAAATTCAGAACTAATTTTTTTCGCTTCCAATTTAAAAAAAAAAAAAAAATGTTTATTTAAATTCGAGGCCGTTTTGAAACGATGAAATCAACTTTTTTTTCTTTATCATTCCTGACCTCGCAGACCACTTCTTGGGTTCTCTCGAACCACTAGTAGTCCGTGGACCACTGGTTATTCACCGATATAAATGAATTACAAAAAAAAATCGAAATTGCAAAAATCCAATACGTTGCTTCATTACCTTTCTTTTACTCGTCAATTTAATATTATTTTGTAGCTTATATACTTAAACGAAAAATGTTCTGTTTGCGTAGTTTGCTGCGTCAATTTGTCATTTTTCTGTAAAATGTTTTATTCTTCTTTTAATTCTTTTGAAGTGGTATTCCAATAGAAGAAGCGTAGATATTTTGTAACCATTCTTTGATTTTAGAAGGGAAATATTAAGTAACTTTCTTAATTTGCCATTTAGAATATAAGCTTTTGCAATTGGTTTGAATTGATCTTGATTTACTTAATGCATTCAATTTTTAAGAACTTTAAGACTTGGGTTTGATAAGTATAAAGCCTATAAAACGTGCATGAACTACCTGAAAGTTAATCTTGTTTAAACTTTACATGGAGGTTGTCAAATTTCATTTTTAATGATCATAAAAAAAGCGCTTATACTTACCTGACTTCTATTGTGTATAACATTATATTACAATAGAAAATGAGGATTTTAGGAATTATAAATAATAAAAACATTTCTTTTACTTTTAACATAATTCTTTAAGCTTTTATAAGGACAGTACTTGGAGTCTTAGCCGTTTCAAAAAGTATATTCCAGATAGATGGAACTTAAACAAATATAAAATTTTCAATCTGTTTTCAACTTTATGTTCATTCAATAATAAAAAATTTTAAACTAAAGCATAAAGAAATTACAAATCCGCTTTCTTCTCATAGTTATTATGTAAAATAAGTATCATGTCATGTAAAATATGATATATCTTTTACTTACTATAATGTTTTCAATTAATTTATCTTATTTTCGCATATTATATAAAATATGAAGTACTTTAAGCTAGTAAAAATTAACATGAATAGTTACTGACAATGCGCTTTCCTGAAAATTTTTGTAAATATTAAGTACAGTAAAACCTCGTTTATCCGGACAAACTGAAACCATAGGCAATCCGGATAATCCGGGATTAAACAAAGGTAATAAACAAAGCAAAATCCTTAACTAAGCAGACTTACCGTTTATTACGATTTAAAAAAATATTTCAAGTAGTCTCTTCTAACGAAACTACCGCAGGTTATTAACGTAAGATAACTTAACGTTAGCTACCCCTTTTTTCCCCCTTTTGACGCATTTTGGTACTTTTCTGTATAACTGTTTAACTGCTACTAGGTTTGGCGCGCTGACAAATTTATAACTCGCGACGGACTCTGAATTTTTTCTTGCTGGAGGACCGTTATTGAGAAACGTAATACTACGTTAAAATTATGTTTTGTAACAAAGTTACGTGGTATTTTTTGCAAGACATTAAAAAATACTAGTTGATACCCGTCAAAGCATGACGGCTAGATAGTAAATAAATGTACTAATACACAAATTGTACTCAACACATCATTGCCAAATATGTTGAAAATCATAATAATGCTCCGAAACAAATTAATGTGTTTAAGCGGTATCATGCTTAGTGAGTATCTAAAACCGGATTTTAAAATGTCACTGAGCATGCGCAGAAAGCAATTTTGTTTAATTGTAAATTATCGCTAATTAAACAGCGCGAAATAAACAATTTCCATGAGGTTTAATCTTATTTCTCAAACATAATTATCTTAAAAATAAAAATGGCAGAGAGAGATCTAGAGAGACTCCTCGGAATAAACGTGTTTATCATTAAAACATGTCACTGAGCATGCGCAGAAACAGTGAGTTTCTAAAGACAGATTTAAACGTGCCACTGGACATGCGCAGAAATCAATTTTTAATTGTAAATTGTCGTTAATTAATAGAAATTGCGGTTACAAAAACCAAATTTAACAAATCTACAGATTATAATCTTTCGATTAAGACCAAAATGAAGTAAATTGATGCAGTAGTTTTCTCTCCCGGACTGCCCAAAAAGTCGACTTAGCAACTTAAATATATCGATAAAAATAACTTTTCACGTCATTTCTTAACAAAGAAATGGTAAGTCTAGTAAAGCTTTCTTAAACTCAACAAAAATCATTTTATTACCATAATTTATTTATTGTACAATCTATGCAGGAACTGTTTTTTGAATCAAACTAAAAAGCGAATATTTTGCGTACTTGTAGTTACGTTCTTGCTATCATAGTTAAAAAATATTATCTAATGTGAACATTAAATAAAAATAATGTCTACAAATCTGACCCGGATAAACAAGGTTCTACTGTATTTCCCTTTAGAAAGGCAAAAAGAAAGATCCGTATAGCAGCCAGTAAGAATACTTTAAACTTTCCCTTGCATTGAGTAGTCTCGCAATCGAGGCATATTTCCTGGCTATTCGAGCTACCCATTTCATAACATAGTTTCAAACTATCCATCCTACATGATATTCATAAAGGATGGTATAGTTATAAAGAATCTAACAGCGCAGAATCGACCTAATAATTTTTACACTGTCAAACC
>OU015497.1:141043027-141168027 GCA_907164885.2 Dolomedes plantarius | reverse complement strand
TTATACAGAAACCATTGTGTTTTTTTCCTGAAACAGGGGGAAATGACGCTTTTCTGACGTCTGTGTTGACCTTTCAACCCTTACGCCGCATTATGAACTAAAGAACTGACAAACATGCAACTGGAGGAAATCCATTCTTTTAGAACAATACACTATTTGCTGTTTAATTTAATTCCGCAGTTTGGGCATATGAAACTAAACCATTAGATAGAAGTATTTCTGTGTCAAAATTGGTACAATTTCATTAAGGTGAGAATAATTCATTCAAAGGATTTTTCTGGAATTTTAATTGATTTATTTTCTGCATTCTCACGCTGCGAAACACTAATTTTAATAAAACTGATTTTTTTTTAATTTGCTTAAATACAATCTGAGCCTTTTAGTTACAGTCGACGTTTTCTTTCCTGGACTTTCCAATAAAAGTTAATTAACTGCTTTATTATAGGAATCTTAATTTTGTTTTCGCTTAATTTTTTTTCTTTTACCATCGCATTGTTGAATCTTGTTCTGAACTTTTTTTTCTCGGGGTTTCTCTTTTCTCCTTTGTTTCTAAGAACGTAACATTAAAGTAATCCGTAAGCAATTGTGCGATCTAATTTTAAAGAAAGTCGAAGTCTAAAATTGTTGCTATGGATGGAATATTTTTAACATTTTCGTCATTAAATCATAATTAACGTTGCTATATGCGAAAAAAGATGGGGGAGGGATAAGCGAAAAAGGTTTGTCTTTTGTTCATTACTTTTAATTAATTCTGAACAAAAATGCACCAGCGTGAATGTGTTATGGTTTTAGAAAAACTATGAAAGAAGTTTCGTATGGTTTTCTGCTAACAAAGTTTTTTAATTTCTGTGTTGAAAATAAATTTCAATAACACAAACTCTTATGTTAAATATGATAGATATTGTCTATAACAACGCGTGTTGTCGTACATATTTACAAATATATTTATGTATATGCATCTGAGTGTGTGTATGTAGGCATGTATGTATATATATATATATACATATATATATGTGTGTGTGTGTATACAGTCGAACCCCGTTATAACGAACTGCAAGGGACCAAAGGTTTTGTTCGCTTTATCCGGTGGTTCGCTATATCCGAACCGTTAAGAAAAGTGCTAGAGTTCACAAAATCTATAACTCATTAGTTGCAATGCGTATTCAATAATGATGTATTTAAAAATCTATTACGAAATGATCATTAAAGGATTAAATCGACTAAAATCGATTACAAGAAACTGACACAATACTAATTAAATTACGTACAATAGGAAAATGGCGGGACCAAAATTTTCGTTCGTTATATCCGTGAGTTCGTTATCTACCGGGTTTACTATAACAGGGTTCGACTGTAATGTGTGACGAAGTAAAGAAATATGCAACAGGCCTAGGAAATCATGGTGAACGCAACAAGTGATTTAGATTTTTGGTAACGAAGCGCCAACATTACTGAAATGTGTGTTTTTGAATATTCTGAACTTTGGAGTAAAGAGACTGTGGTGTTATCCTTATTTGAAAACATTAAAAATGATATAATTAGCCCAAATAATCTGATCTAAAGGGACAAAGCATGTGGCCACAACTCCGAGCATCATGGTAGAGGAAGTGAAATCGCTACGAGATGGGTTGGAATCGGTCATCTTTGCAGCTGTGTTTAAAAGGCTTGGTTTGGAGCGCGACGGTCAATTCTTTGCTACACGAGGGTTAATTAGACCGGGACGTACTACTTAAATGTAACTTAATTTTAAAAATATTTTGAATAATAATAAAATAAATTAGCAAAGCCACGCATTTATTTTGGAAGCCTACTTTCAGATTCCGAAAACGGAATTCAAAAATATTCATTAGGGAACCCGTTATGCGAAGTGATATTTCGTAATTCATTAGCATTGAATCGTACGATCTGCTAGGTCTACTGGTGCATCCCCTTAAGCAGAGTCCGAACGGCTACAAACGTCCATGCCCAAAGTGGGACTTAAACCCACAGACCCTGGTACCGAAAGTCAGATCCCGGCCGATCGTTCGGCCGTATGTGAAAGAGACCAAATTAAAGCCTCTCACAGCGCTTGCTGACGTCACGAATTCAATGTCAAACAAACAGCGCAAATATTGCTTAAAAATCCTAACAGCTTGAAGGAGAGAAATAAAATAACATGTACATAAAGTTAAAAATAACATAATAATCAAATATGCAATTTTTTGACAGTGAAATCAGGTTAAAATAAAATGCAAAGAAAAATATGTCTACAAAATAAAAGCTACCATTTATGTAATTATTTAAATTATTTGGATAACTATCAAACTGTATGCTTATCTGTATGTGTGTGTGTGGGCTCCCTTGCACATGTGTTAAAGAAAGCTTTATGCCTAGAAGCTACTTTTTTCTGTACTCAAGTCATTTTATTAACTTCTTTGAACATTCAGTTTTAACTAGACGTTCAAAAGTGTCAACCCATTACGTTAAGAGTATGCTTTTTCTTTCAGAGTATTTAGATTTTGTTATTGTATGCTTTTGTTTTCGATCACAAGTATACAATCTTTTTTCAGCTTTAACTTATTTTTAATGTCAACATAAACAAAACAGTTTCAAAAAATCGATTTTCGCGAAAGAATAAATAATCGTCATTGAAATAGCCCTGAAAACTATTGTTTTCAGTTTATGGTTTTGTAGCTTTTCAAATTTTGCTCATCTTTCTGCACCCTCTGCTGAATAAAAGAGTTTTCCATCCATACATACAATAGACAAAAAGATAGTTTTACGCTGCGAAAAACTCGATATCGACAAATGTTCAAAAATATTTTTCACGTTGTAGATAAATTTCCTAACATTAGAACACATTGATTTTAGAGACCTAAAATAAATGATAAATATTAATTAATGTAATTAATTTTCATCATTTATAAATAAATACTTATAATTTCTTTATCATTTATTTATAATTTTAAAATAAATATTCAATTAAAGTTGATCATTTAATTAATATCTATCATTAAAAAATAAATGATAAATATTAATTAATGTTAATATTCATCATTTAAAATAAATACTTATCATTTCTTTATCATTTTAAAATAAATATTTAATTTATATCTATCATTTAAAAATTGCTTATCTGTCAGCCCTGTCTGCTGAATAAAAGAATTTTCCATCAAAGAGACGATAGACAAAAAGAAATTTTTACGTTGCTAAAAACTCGATATCGAGAAATGTTCAAAAAAAATTTTTCATGTTGTCGATAAATTGCCTAACATTTGAACATATTAATCTTACAAACCTTAAAAAAAATCAGTTAATTTGGGAATAGAATTGCATATTAGACATCAAAGTCCGACTTTCGCATTCCAGACAAGTTTTTTTGCCCTAAATCCTTTGGTTACATATTCTTGAAAAGAAAATAAAGTAATTTTGTAGTTAACAATATTAAGGAGGGGGGATTAGTTTTCAAGGCAGTGGTCATCACTTGTTAAAAAGAATTCTGTAAGAGTCGCTGTACGTTGGCCGTTTAAGAATGATGGTGTCTATATTAAGTGTCGACTTATGCTAATGAGATTGAAGTCCTGTCGTAAGCTTATGGCTGTTGGGACTGATGCACTATTGACTCTTCGTTAGCTTTTTTTACCAGGAACTGTAAAAATTTGGGTTAGGCTATTTATCGGCAGCAGTTTTCCTTTTTAGCTCTGCAATCATTAGTTCATTACCGAAGGGCTAAACATACCAACAGTTTTAAGATGGGAACGAACGTCTATAAACAGTCATTTTAGGCGGCGAGTGACTTGTAACAAAGCGTTGTAATGTAATGTGATATAGTGTAATGTAACACGATCATTCGGTAGTCAGTGCTTGAAAGCGAGAGCCAAGCCGAGCCGCTCAACTCGAACTAGCGTGCTCCTTCTAGACTGTTGTGTTTTTCGCGAATCTCTTTGATTGTTACATTACAAATCAGTGCAGATCACACTGAACTGGCTAAAGTGAGGCACCTTTTGAGCCGAGCATTCCAAAATGAACATTTGCGAAGGAATATGGATACGCTTGTGACATAATGCTCGCCATGATCATTGCATTACAATGTTACGTTGTAACTCAGTCGAGCCTATAATGCAATGCTCGTGCTGAATCAAAGGGATTCGTGATACGGACTCGTAAAACGACAGTCTATTGGAACACGATTTCTCGACTTAAGCGGCTCAGCTCGTCGCTCGCTTTCAGATACTGACTACCGAATGCTTGTGTTACATTACATTACATTATAACGCTTTGTTAAAGTCTTTTAGCGCCGGGCTTCGGAGATGCAGTTTTCCACCACCCTAATCGTTCGACCGTGGTACAACGATCACCCTGATGTATTGTAGATATCAATTCCAGTCAAAACTTATATATTAACTTGATTTATATATTTCATATTTCTGGTGTAATCAAATGCCACAAAAGATACGTTACAGAAAAACATGGTAAAGTTTATATCATTACAAGAGGATACAAACTGTTGAAACTATTGGACCATGCAAGTTTTCTCCCTTAAAAAACCCACTCCTGTTTAAAAAAGTGGATAAATAGTTTCGACTCCTTATAGAAAAATATTATTAACTATGTTATGAATACAAGATGATAAAAACCATCGAAGTGACTAAATAATGGCAATTTTCATGCTTTAAGAAATATTGTCCGCCCAGAAATAGGTCTAATGTTCTGGATGATACCCAAGATAAAGTTCATAAACAACGAATGTCCAAAAGCATTAGAATGAATATATGTTTGTATGTATTTGCTTAAAAGAGTGAAATGAAATTTCAAAATTTATTTCATATTAAAATAACTCGGAACGTTTAGTATAAAAAGAATTATCGTATGCCCTACTTACTAGGCAATTAAGTACCTTTTAATAATAGAATTCATGAAGACAATTTTAAAATTAAATTTAGGATGTTTTCCATGAATCTCTCGAGATATTTATTCGGAATGTTAGAAATTTATAATAAATATTTCCTTTGTGCTTGCATGATAATACTTAGACACTACTGTTTAACTTTCATTTTACAACTGTAAGTAAAAAAGAGCTCAAATTTCACATCATTATCCCATATATTTTGTAGCAATGTAGAAGGCCTAACGCATCATTAGAAATATTGGCTGAATCTTACATTCTTGTTTATTGTAACCACGTCAGCATTTTCTGACTAAACTCTATATTTCAAAATAATTAGCGTATTAACGCAGAAAATTAATGAGAAAAATATATTCTACGTCTCCACCGTAATTGACTGTAGCTTTGAAAACTTCCAAGTCGAGATTTCTCCAAACCATGACTTCTTATTAATATATACGACATGTGTACACTAAGTTATCGTTACCTGGGAATTGACTCATCAAGCGTTATTTATTTGCTCCACTTGGGCAGCCTTGATTTCAGCGATGACTGAATAGCAAATTTTAGCGAGTTTCATATCTCAATAAATTTGCGAAATATCTGTATGAATTGTCCTGATTTTCATGGCTGAAAATTGTGTATATCAGGGATTTATGCCTGCATTTACAAGATTTATGTAAATGTAGAGAATTATGTGGATATAGTCGTACAACAGAAATCAAAATTAATGGAACAGGAGAGTATATCTCTGTTTCGTGAAGCGTGCTTACGACACACTGGAGGAGTCGCATTCATTTTACTTTGGCATCGAGGAATGAACTTTTAAATGTCAGTATGCATTATTTTGATAGTATCGAAGTAGCGTCTATTTTGGAGCAAACAAATCATTCTTGCTAAACTAATCATATTTTTTTTATCATTTAATACTAAATCTGCTATATTTAAGTATTAAATGTTTATTGTATAAATGTATATTAATTGGGTGCTTTTATTCAGAAAAGGGTTTCCCGTCTCTTTTTAGTTATTTTTCCCACATCAGTGTTTTGTTGAAAAAAGGGGGCTACAGTCTGTTAGAATTGATGAGATTACGTGTTTTTATGGTGGTATAAATGTGCCTTTTTTCTTGCAAGTCTCATAAATATGATTCGTTTTGCTCATAGAAGTACTCATCACAGATTCTACCGGATTAAAAAATCCTTTTGCAACAATTTTGGCTATTTATAAATAAAAGAAATTTATTTTCGTTTGGCTTTTTAAAAATAAAAGTAATTTCTTTTTTTCGTTACTGCAAAAATTAAGTATGTGTCCAGCCTTTTAAACAATTAAAGTCTATTCATAAATTTTGTTTCATTGCACATGGTTTAAAATTTTATTTTTTTATTATGACTTTTTCAAAGAAAATTATATTTTTAAGAAACCGAAAGACAACGATTTTCTTTCTTTACACTGTCCTTTGATAAAACTGTAAAGATATGTACAGGGTGACAATTGAGCTATCTGAAATAAAAAAAATCAAATTTTCAAAAACTACTGAGTTCAAAAATTTTATTCAAATTCGAAAAGTAACTACAGATAATCGGATTCAGTTTATAACATGTTCGATATGCTTTTCATCAATGGCTATGATGTGGCGCAGACGAAGAGCAAAATTCTGCAAAACTCGCTGAAGTGCTTACCAATTCTCTCGAACTTTTTAATCAGATTTTTGATTGTTATAACACTTGGACCGGTTGTCTTCAGTTAGTACTCTGACACAAATTTCCTTTGAGCCGCAATCGGGTTGTTATTTCTCAAATACACTGGTGTAAGAAATTAAGAGAATTTACAGACTTGGTCGATTATCTCTAGAACTACTGTACCGATTTTTATGAAATTTGATATGTACATACATTGATACAATACAAAACAAATAACCATTCAATAATTGTAATACACACGCATGATCGTGCTTAACACTCGTTGGAGTCGGAAGGTATGAAACAGCGGTTGCAGAATAAACAAAAAAATGGGTTAATAGATGAGTTAATAGTGGGTATGGTCCCCTCTTACAGATATACAGGTCTCGCAGCGTGATTTCATACTTGAAATAAGGCAGTTTATCATTTCCTGTGGCAATTGGTCCCACTCGTTCAGCAACGCTGTTTTCATTCCCTGGATGGTTCTCGGAGGGGGGTTGCGAGTTGCATTTGCCCTCCCCAGAGCGTCCCAGACATGCTCTATAGGGTTAAGGTCTGGAGATCTGGCTGGCCAATCCATCTGGCGAATATCCTCACTCTCTAGAAATTCGTTGACCAGAAGAGCTCTATGTGGCCTCGCGTTATCGTCCATTAAAATGAACTCAGGGCCAACTGCACCCCTGAAAAGCCGAATATAGGGCTCCAAGACCTCATCCCTATACCTCACACCAGTCACAGTGCCTCTTTCAAAGACATGGAGAGGTGTGCGGCCATCCAACATGATACCTGCCCAGACCATTAAACCTCCTGCTCCATAATGGTCGATTTCGTAGACATTGGAGGGTAGGTAGCGGGTCCCTGGTTCTCTCCATATGAACGTACGGAGAGAATCGGTGTTTAGGCTGAACCGGGACTCATCAGTGAAGAGAACGGTCGCCCATTGATCCATACTCCAATCTCTATGCTCTCTGCAGCATGATAAACGGAATCTCCTGTTCGTAGAAGTGAGCGGGATGCAAACAGCATGTCATCTTGCAAACAACCCTCTCTCATGAAGTCTTTTTTAAACAGTCACCCTTGATACACGGGTTCCTGTGGCTGCATACAAGTCACGAGAGAGCTGAGAAGCTGTAGCACTCTTGTTACGCCTCGCTATAATCGACAAATAGCGATCTTCTCTGGCCGTCGTGGATCTTGGACGACCTTGCCCAGGCTTTCTCTCGATGGATCCGGTATCCAGGAACTGTTTCCGTAAGTGACACACGACGCTGGGCGTTAAATTGAACTCTCTACAAATTTGGACTTGAGATTGGCTTGCTTCTAGCCTCCCCACAATTCGCCACCTCATTCCATCATCTAAACGTTAGTGGTTACTCTTTTTTACTGTTACAATTTGAAATTAACCGATTGCTGCAAAATAACACCATCTATTAACCCATTTTTTTGCTTATTCTGCAACCGCTGTTTCATACCTTCCGACTCCAACGAGTGTTACGCACGATCATGCATGTGTATTACAATTATTGAATGGTTATTTGTTTTGCATTGTATCAATGTATGTACATATGAAATTTCATTAAAATCGGTACAGTAGTTCTAGAGATAATCGACCAAGTCTGCAAATTTTCTTAATTTCTTACACCATGTAGTAGGCTTTGACGATGGATATACGCTCAGAAACGCTGTATTTTGTTATTTTCAACGAAAAATGAACAACAACAACAACAAGTGTGCACGTTTAAATAAAAATCCCAACATGTCCTGCATTCAACCGCCAAGTTTTCACTGAATCTTGCCATTGGTTCAAAAATTATCAAGTTTTTTTTTTCATATAGCTCAATAATTGTCACACTGTAAATCTACATGTTTTCAAAATATGTAGACTATTAAACAGGGGTGCAAGTTAAATTATCAACACTTTGCAAGTCTATTTGCATTCTGACTAACTCTTCCTTCGACAATGACCGGTATCATTTTCCAGATGACTGACAACGTTAGTAAATTCCAAAACATTAATTCCCCTCATTTAAAGACATTAAATTTATAGCAACACAATGTATCTAACTCGATATTAAACACTAATTTCAATCAGCAAACTATATCCTAGCATTCACGCGTCTGTGCCTTAGCGAAATTTTGTTATTAAAATGACTTCATTAACTTAATTTATCTGCTAAATTAAATTTTTTTGAAATTCTAATTTCCGTACGGAAATAAAATTAACAATGTTTGAAACTTAAATGCGGCCCTTAACACAATTTTATAGTCATAGATCGTTCCCGCAACTGCCTGATGACGTATTCTGGATTGTCTCTTTACTCTTCCAGCTATTTCGTGTTTTTTTTTCCCCTCTCACCAAAGCTTCAAAATTGGATTGAGCTGATTGCTTTTGACTAAAATTCGTAATTAGCTGATTATACTCAGCTGTAATTGCGTTATCTGTGATGTTTCACTCTATAAGATTAAGGCGTGACTAAAGTCATTAGCCAAATTTGAAATGGATTTTATCTTGCCAGGCATCAGTGGATGTATCAATGAGGGCTCCGAGTAATCAATATATTGTCTCGCAGAAAGTTTTATTCTGCCAGTGTTTCATTGTTTGTATTCTCTTCATTTGAATCCATAGACTTCTAATGTACCACCTCTAGGTTTGGTGAATAATTTAACACAGGGGTGCGCAAACTTTTGATCAGGGGTCAAGGATAGTTTAAAGTAAGATACAATGTAATTCTAAAGGTTCCGCCGACCACAGCGATAAGTTTATACGGCATATTTAAAATCGCTTGCGAACATATTACAATTTACAATTACAGCTTATATTATATACATACAATTTTACATTTAAGGTGCTCTTTCAATTACTCTTACTGTTACTATTACATTTACCATTGCATTAATAACATATTACGATTTGCAATTTCAATTTACATTATATACTAACAATTTTACATTTTTGATGCAATTTCAATTATCATTTTAGTTACAATAACATTTACCACTACATTATGGATACATTGCAATTTTGAATTACGATTTACATTGTATACTCACAAATTACATTCAAGGTAAAATTTCAATACAATTACCTTTCTCTTACAATTTTACATTTAAGATGCAATTTCAAACATAATTACACTTACTATTGCATTAAAGTTTAAAGTAAATTTATATCATACTGAATTATGTAATGACAAATGCATATTATTAGTTAAATATAAATTTTAAGTCACTTGAAGTGTAGAAGGTTAGCAAGACATCTTTTATTGTTGTTATAAAAAACATATACCAAAAATTTAAATTTCATTGATTTTGAAAGTCAAATTTGAAATGGAATTAATCTTGCCGGGCATCGGTGGATGCCTAAGTAGTTTGTGCAATTATGTGTTGTGATTCAAACTTCAAGCAATTTTGAAGCCGTAAGCAGTTCAAAAGTGAAAAAATTTCGTGCATAAATATACGATCGAAGATTGTTCCATGAAACATATAACAAATTTACCTACTCATTCTAAAAAAAAAGTTCCGAAAGTTAAACTGATAAAATTATTTTCTCGAATTTCAAAAATGATAGAAGATATCATTGTATTAAAACCTAATCTACTGGTTCTGTAAAGGTTTTATTATAACTTTTAATATTTATTGTAAGAATAAATTAATTGTAATTCAAACTAAAAGTTTTTATCATTAATATTTAGAGTTTAAATTTGAATGAGTCTAAACGAATTTTTTTGTGTTCCTGTAAAGTAGGGAGCATTATTCAATATCACGCCAAACCTATGCTGTCAGATATTGTGCTATGGTTACAAATAGGTAGCCTGATCTGGCATTTTTATTGCCTATTTCGCAGGTGAAATTGAAATAAAAAGCAGAAACCTACTTCTGAAATAAAGCCGATTTGCTTAAGTCCACTTCTCAAAGCCTTCAGTATTTTTGTACGTTTAAGCAAAGTACGTTTTGCAGTATTTCTGTAAGCTTTGTCTTTATACTTGTCATCTGTTTAAGGAAGCTTTAAAATTCTCCAAACCTATTATATTTCTCACTCAAGAAATGACATTTTATCACTAAGTTAAAAGTTAGGTATAGTAAGACTGTAGCAAGGGGAGGACTATTGTTCATTAATACAGGAAGAGGTTTATTATTATATGCATGCAATAAAATTGAGTAAAAAGTTTTTGTAACTTTAAATAAAAAATTAAACATTTTGTACTGAAAGGCTGAGATTTCGGTTGTAACTCTTTTACGCTTTTACTTCTCATCTAAAATATTTTCTTGGAATTTTGAAGGAAAACTAGTTTGTTGAGCTATAGCGAGACATATTGAAGAAGTGTTTACATATACTCACATCAGAAAAGTGCATTCTCAAGATTCCTGTGTCATCTTGGAATACACGGGCGCTTTTACTTCTTATCTAAAATATTTTCGTTGAATGTCGAAGAAAAACTTGTTTGTAGAGTAAGCCCGTCTGCACACGGAGCAACTCAAAAGAAACTGATAACTGACTCAAATCACAAACCTCTGCTGCACACTGTACAAACCCGTCGGACGGGTTTGTAACCAGTTGCGCCGTGTGCGTGGCTCCATTCAATTACATAGGTTACGACTCATCACGGACTGGTTTGTGATTTGAGTCAGTTATCAGTTTCTTTTGAGTTGCTCCGTGTGCAGACGGCCTTTGTCATATCAAAGAGCAATTTACGCGTAGTCACATCAGAAAAGTGTATTCTAAGTGTATTGTCCAGATTCCTGTGTCAGCTTATAATACACAGATAATTAATTTTCGATTAATTTCGTTTCCTCTATTTTCGTTTTTTTTGTGTTCGGGGGAGATAGAAGCTGTATTCAGAATGTTTCTATAATATTTTGCAATAAGTAAGAATGCAAAGTTTAAGTGAAGAATTTCGACAAAGGGAAGAAGAAAATTACTCTACGCAAAAATGTATTTCCTTCTCGGTAAAAAAGTATTGCCTTTCCTGGAAGTATTTCCTGATTGTGCTTATATAATTTTTCTATCAAATTTTCTAAATTTTATTGTCAACTAAAATGTTCATTATACCTTCCACAACTATGCATAACTTTACAAAATTAAATTTAAAAATATATCTTTCCGTTCCTATTTAAGTAGAAAGATCATTCGATTGGATTAACTGGCAACATGTTGGAACGAAACTATGGAATAAAATAATTTCTTCCTGATGAACAGTTTTGTAGCATTAAATATATTCTAATATAAGAGATGTTGGTTCTATAAAACTAACTTAATGTAATAAAGAAACATATTTTTAACTTTTAATAACGAAAAAATTTAGCTATGTTTAAGTAACTGTAATCAAGTATTTGTCTAAATATGTAACCTCGAGCATGTCTGTAACACTTGATGGAGAGAAATGGCACACATTAGGTCCATATTTGTAAGAAAAAAAATGGTACGCTTGAAATGAATGGAAACAATATACTGCAAGTTTCTTTAAAACTGGCTTAAGGATTCACTTGTTATAGTAATTTTTAACCGAGTTTCATCATATTCATCTTTATTTATCTAAATATGATGGCCCCATTTCAAATTTTCTTACTTTTGTCTAGTCTTTTAAAGAGGAACCTTTTGTGTGCAGCAGAGGTTAAGTCCAGTTATCAGGTACTGATTGGCGAGGAACATCACTTTCATATACTACCTCCTTTAAATATCATATCTAAGTATTTCGCCCAGAAATTTAGAGCATAAACCCTTATTCCATAATTTTAAAAACGTTAATTTTACAAATTATTGTCCTTCGTTTGTAAATTATTGATGACAGTTACTGAATGTTGTTTAATTTACTATTTCTTGATTTGGTCATTCAATTAGGGGATTTTTGTGTAGAGTAATTTATGTCTCATAATACGAATAATAGTTTAGCCTCTTTCTTTCAACATTTTCTATTTCATTAAGTTAAATTTTCACAACATAAGCTCATTTTTTTGAAAAGTTTTTCGGCATAAGTTTTTAAGTAGAAAGATGGAAATTCAAATCGTCAGAGAATCAACTATCTGCTCAGGAAATAAGGATTACACTTTATAAATCCTTCAGGGTTCCTACGTAGGGGTTTATCTCTCCTACGCGATTTTACTCTTTTGAGGAAATATATGCATTGTACAGGTCCAATTACCACTTTACTGAGAAGCTCTTCAGATCATTTTATGAATAAATCTGAGAAGTGTGTTTTGTATAATGTTCATTAATAATCTGTTAGGATGAAACTGACATTTATGTACTGTGTACTGAGAGACTGTACATGTGTTACAGCAAATTATATCAATCTTTAGAAACGGCTAAATTCTTTAATAAAAAATGTCTTGCTTGTGTTAAATATATTCATCTAATCTATATTCATCATGGCCTCTGTGAAAGAAAAAGGCAAATGAAATACCCAGACTTAAAGTCATATTCACATGCAAATATGCTCTTGTTAATTTAAAAATTCAAAATAAATCCCCCCTCTCGCTCTGTATATTCCAGCATCTAAATTCCATCCCTTTGCGCCTTTTCTTCTATTCGAGCAAAAATGTGAAGGCAGAATTTGAATCCCATTGCCAAATGCCGCCGAAAGAATCTCCAGTTGAGCAAGTTTCGTAAATATACTGGAATTCGAGTTTTCGCTTAGAGAATAGCTTTTTGATATGCATATATATTGGAAAACTACTTAGATACAAGAGAAAATTGAAAATTTCAAACTTTCAAGATGTAATCTGTGTATCGGAAAGTAATTTTTGCACTGGAAACGCCCTGAAGAGTAAATTATTCTGAGGTTAATTTATTTTTTTTTCTCTCTTCGCTGTATAGAGTTTGTTGAAATTTTAACAAACACGCGTCGATATACGCTGCGGGTAGGGGCTGTATTTTAATCATCATGTTTGAAAGTTTTTAATTAAAATAGACTATCCTTGAAATATGTTTAACGATCATGTTTGAAAGGAGTGTACTGCGTCTCGTATTAAAAATGACCTTTTGTTCCCCATTTCTTAGGCAGAGGGAAATACTGTGTGAAACAGGAATTATAAAAATTCAGATAGAATTTTTAATACAATTTAGAGTATTTTTTATATCCAAATACAGTATAATTGGGAGTCTACGTGAAGTAAGAAGTTTTTTTTTGGTTTAGCTATAGAAAATACAAAATTTTTAGTCAAAATTTAACAACTAAATGATATAATAAAGTAAATCCAATTTAGAAAAATTTACACTAGATAAAATTTTGGCATGATATCCTTTAAAGATGATGTGTGCTAACCCTACACCTCACACCTCAATGTTAGCCTATGGAGAAAATTTGTCCAAGGATTGACGACTTCGATTGAGATTTTTAAAATAAATTCGTACTTCGTAATAGAGAAAGAAACTTTACACCTTGGGGCATTTTTCGTTTTTTAAAAAAAATGCAAATAATATTTTTAAATTTAGTTTATTTTGGGGGAAAATCTGGTATAGTGTGTTTTAAACGCTCATAAATTCCTTTGGGGAACGAAATTTATAAAATGAATCCTGTCGCAAGGTGCAGAAAAGTTCAAGCTATCTAAAAATACCATTATTATTGGATTATCAGCATTTATGTAGCTATAAATAGTAGACAAGTTTTCTCCATATTTAACAATGAGGTGAGCGAATCCAATAGGGTTAATACACAGAAGCCCTAAAGTTAAACTCCTTTTCTAACTACTATGTTTTCCCTTTCAATAACACTTTGTCTCATTAATTACACTTTACAATTAATGTATTTTTCCTCTCTTACTGGTAGTTCAAATGGTTTCTCAAGAAAAACCTCCTCCCCGTTTACTTTAAGAGTGATAGTATTCTATTTTTACGTCTGCTCATTTTCAGCTAAGATGTTTTCTCGCTGTGGCCATCTTCAAACATACTAATTTTTTTCTAGGTCATGTTAAGTGGATTTGAGGCTTTGAATTGTATTACTAAACTATAAGACACTATATTGGTTAGTCGTTTAAAATTTTTTCCTCTCGGTTCCGGGGATTATCCCGATTTGAAAAGATATACGAAATAAACCCGTAAATAAATCTCTAATAAATCCTATTGATAAAACCCATCAAATTTTAATCCTGTGAACAACTATTTAGATACCAAATTGGGGAACGCAATTGCTTTACCCAAACATAGATAAAGTTACACATTTTTTCAGATTAAGATAAAGAAATGATGTCGATAAGGAACCAAATGATGATTACATAATTTTATATTCAATTTAGCTAGATATGTCTTTCTTTTATCCGAGATTTTTAACCGAAGTTCTGACAGTATATATATATATATATATATATGCATATATATAAGAAAATGTGTATGTACTGGGCTAGTATTTTTGTTACCTTAATAAATTGCAGTTTGTATTCATTTTGACTTTGATATATAGAAATATGATGCTGTTAGTTTTTATAATAGATTAATCTTTCGTTCTTTCTGGCTTTCAAACACAGTTTTATTTATATATATATATATATATATATATATATATTTATTTATTTATTCATTTATATGTGTGTGTATGTAGGTACGTATCTCTATATCAGACAAGGTCAGTCCCACAAGTGGGTCGGCGAGGCGACCGCCTCAAGTGCACAATTGATAAAGCCAAAATGAGATATAAGAAAATACGAAATTTTTAACAAA
Source organism: Dolomedes plantarius (assembly GCA_907164885.2). Taxonomy (NCBI): domain Eukaryota; kingdom Metazoa; phylum Arthropoda; class Arachnida; order Araneae; family Dolomedidae; genus Dolomedes; species Dolomedes plantarius. The sequence continues at coordinate 141,152,831 of OU015497.1, read as the reverse complement.
TAACAAAAAAAAAATATTAATAGTTTAATCTAATATATGTCGAAATTCATAAAAATATACAAATGTAAGCTAATATTTAGAGACTACTTTTTATAAACTGCTGAATTTGAGATTATGAGAAATAAATAATGAATGTTTATTTTCAAATGTTGGTGCAGCTGTAAGAATTCTGCTAATACTACCTGTAACTGTAGAAGCAGCTGAGTGTAGTTTTTCTAAACAGAAAAGTTTGAAGAATTAGCTATAGACAACAAATATTCAAGAGTGATTAAGTTATTTAACAATAATTTCAATAGAAAAGACCTCATGATAAACAGCAAATTATATAGATGCAATCAAGCAATAAGCTGCAATAAATTCTCGAGGAATGATTTAGTAGTTATTTTTATTTAAAAAAAATTGTACTCAAATATATTTACTTTTTTTTGCTTTTTTAAGATTTCTAATTTTTTAATATTTGTTTCTTTTTTTAAATTAATAAAACTTTTTAAAAAATAAATACATATTTTCCCCAAAAGGTTTGTTATTGAGTAGACCATATCTAATACAGATACATTCAGTCCCTCCAAAAATTTGAAAAGGCACCTTTTCAAATCTTGACTAACATATATGTATGTATAAATGTGTGTTAGCAAATGTTTATTTATTGTACCAACATTTACATGAGTTTGATCCAAGAATGTATTCGAACATACACTGTACTTGGATGACTTGGGATGCTACGATAATTTAAATAATATTAATACATTTAAATTTTTTACTTGCTTGTTTATTTCCTATCAGCTCTCAGTTGATATACTATAACTATACGGGACAGGGATAACTTTAAAATGTGTGTAATGGTTTGGGTTTAACCTAATTCTAATCGATAATTTTTTCATCAAATTTGGTAGACAGATATTAATTAAGACTGTTAAAAAAACTTCCCGGGCAAAGTCAGGGAAGTATGAAAAAAGTCTGAAAGAACATTTAAAAATGTATTAAAACTTCCAAATACAAACTATAGCAGAGGTTTTACTTTTTTTACCTCTCTTGAGGCCATTGCACCCCTCTTCTATGGATAGTGCATTTGCACTATTCGTAGACACGATAACAAACAAACAAGCGATAGCATTATAGCGTCTGCTGTTATCATTGATTAACGTGATTACAATTTCTTATTAGTTTATTTTGTATTTATTTGTTTTTATTTTATTTATTTCAGAGGACCAAGTGCCAACAGGATTTCCCCGATTCTCAGTGCAACCGCAAATACAGGGGGTGGAAAAAGGCCGCAATGCCCTTCTACCTTGCAGAGCAGAAGGTATACCACCACCCACTATTCGATGGCTGAAGAGCTACATTCCTGTCGACATGAGCGAACCACGATACTCTCTAGTGCAAGGATGTAAGTAAACATTTCTAAGCTGCATGCGTATGTATATATATATATATATATATATATATATATATATATATATATATATATATATATATATATATAATGAAACTTCTCTAGCCGGCCACTTTTACTAGCCACCATAGAGAAGTTTTACTGTATATAGATGTGTGTGTGTTTTGTTGTTTTTAATTGTAGACATTTGTATAAATATTTGAAAATTCTACATGTGCGTGTGTAAATACAAACTAAGGTGGAATATATAATATTACACTTAAAATAACATGCCTTTTCGTAAAGCTATTGGACATTTAATGCTTCATCTCATCCGACAACATTAATCATAACAGATCATAGGTTGATGGATAAAGAAGTCCCATTAAACTAACCAAACCCACATTAAAACGAAATTCTTGTTCTCCTTGAGTGTTGAAGTCATATTTTCTCTTTCGCTCCACTTTTTTTTTACTTTCCGGTGAAATTCACAAAATAACTCATATTTATAATGGTTTACACCCTTTTATTCGAATGACATTATTCATGAAAACGCTAAATGCGAGAACTCTTTTGTAGTTATAAAAATATCCATCCCTCTGCCAAATTACCAGGTTCTCCCTTTTATTACTGACGTCTGACTATATTTCAAAACTACTTAAGCTTTTATTCATAACTCCCACTTCTCTGCAAAAACTTTATCCAAATCTTATTACCGGCACAACGCAGCGCTTCCCCACCTTTACAAAGTAACGAATGACTATATTTTTTTATGAAAATTCTTAAATTTAATTCCTATTTCCCCTTCGTACTCTCGACAATATGTCTTTTTTTCCAACTCCTTAATACACATCGTCTGGAATATTTGCACTTAATGGGCCTTTGCTACCATTACAGCCACCCTCTGTTTTTCTAAACTTTGACAAATCGGGCTGCCGGTGGTTCTTTTCACTCCAAAAAAGATTCTGATTAGGGATGCATTTGCAAGGGGTGGCAGAGGGGAGTAGACACCTCGTTTATCATCATTAGGATCACCTCAGAGAGAAGAAAAAGCAGCGCTAAGACTGTTCCTTAAAGATCCAGGATTTCTTAGAGCTTGCCAACATCCGATGCTCAGTTGCAGGCGGAATTATTTTGATTTCAAAGTGAAACACGTACAGTTTTCAGTGATTAAGAATTGTTTGGGGAATTTGTTTTTACTAGCACATTTAGGCAGTACGAAATTCTCCTGAAATTGAAATTTTAAGCACAAATATTGCAGAATATTTCTGATAACTTCAGTGTAATACGTAACACCATTTTACTCCTGTTTCCAACCGTGAATTCTAGAGGAGAGATAATGAATTATGATTCGCAGTTTTGCTTTTCAGAAATGAACTTTATAATAAAGACTGTGTTTCTGGATCTTCAAATCACAATCGATTCTTCAAATCACGACATATGTTCTTTTAATACTCTTTTCCAAAGTTGACTCGAACAGTTAACATCCGGTGCTCAGTTGCAAGAGGAATTATTTTGATTTCAAAGGGGAAAATGTACAGTTTTCAGTGATTAAGAATTGGTTTGGGAATTTGTTTTTACTAGCACATTTAGGCAGTGCGAAATTCTCCTGAAATTGAAATTTTAAGTACATATATTGCAAAATATTTTTTGATAACTCCGGTGTAATACATACAACCATTTCCCTCTTGTTTCCAAACGGGAATTCTAGATGATGATAATTAATTATGATTCGCAGTTTTGCTTTTTAGAAATGAATGTTATTAGTTAAGGAGTATATTTATATATATATGAGCCCCTTAAAGCCCAAGTGGTGTAACTCACATTTTTCTAGTTTTGAAATTTTTAAGATTTTACTAGGGTTATCATAGTAAATTCAGCATTTCACTTTTTAAACTTTTTTTTCATATATATTTTCTAAAGGTGTGTTTTATCTTAAATTATCAATTTTAATGAAATATTTCTTCTTATAGACCTGGTGTAGGGGCCTAAATGGAGTTACACCACTTGTGGTATAAACAAGTGAAGTATATCAATAACAAGGCAGCTGTTTTAAGAGTGTTACCATCAGTTTATTAACATAATTTAATGTCAGTCATCATCAATATTGTCATCATCTAGTGGTCCAATGTCTTCAGCATCGTCTAATGTCTGAAGAGCGTGAAAATAAGGGTGATAGATTGGTGGGATGAAAGGCAACAGGTCTTCCATATCCTCCTTCTTTTCTTTGGTAACAGGCCTTGGTCCTCTGTACAGCTTATCCTGAGTTATGTTAGCTAGAGATACTGGATGACCTCTTCTAGCTGATAGCCTAAAGTCCAATTGTGAAAATGGCATTTCATCTGATAGAGTTTCTTTGAAAAATATTGTAAATGGTTCATTATTTTGATACCGAATCCATTGCATTTTCATCCATACTGGGTGTTTTTCGGTATCGGTCTTCCTTTTGGTGATTTGTTTCAGCAAATTTTCTGCAGACAAGAAGTCCTCATTTGATATTACGGTAACATGAAATGGTTTTTTGTCCTTGATTTTGCAATAATATTGTACCAATCATTTGGGCAAAAAACTTGCTGAGCCCTACTAAAGTTCTCTATAGAGGCAAATTCACAGTCATTATCCAAATAGGAGTGTCCACTTCTCATGAACTTTTGATCAATGATCTGAATAGTGTTTGCGTCTCTCAGCACTAGTTTCATCATTGACAAGGCAACTTTCCAATTTCTGTTTTGCCCAGTATATGTATCACTGAACATCACAACGTGTTTTTCTTCTACTGCCCTGGTTTTTATGTATTTTATCAAACAAGCACTGATTTCTTGCGAACCTCGGGATCCAGTCTCTTCATCCCAACAATACGTAAATCCTCGTTTTGATTTTAGTTCATGACAACCCAAATTATAAACATATAAATTATGTTTGTAATATGCTACTTGGCATGTAAATTTTGGGAAAGATAAAGCCTTTTCTAAATCAAAGGAAAAGGCGTAGTAGCTGTCATCTACAGCTGACTTTTCTGTGTCAATTTTCATTGCCTCGCGAGCTTTCTCTGCTAGGCGTAAATGCAGTTCATGATCCTGTTGAAATTTGTGTTTTGCGTCCTCATCCATAGAATGCTGAATTTTACTGGCCAAAGTACCACATTTTACACAAGTGTTCTTGTGAAGAGCATGGAAATGTAAATTAAATTCCGTATTAAACGTTCTTCGGTAGATGTGTTCTTCCACAACCTGACTCTCAACGTGGTCCTTATACAAATTGTAGAGCATACGAATGTTTAGATCTTCATTTAAATACTTCCTGTTAGGTTTGTGAGCCATAAGTGAAATGTGACTGATAAGCAGGGAATGTTGAAATATGCTCCCGAACTACTACCACTTTTTCTTCTCGGGTTTTGTTGGAAGGAACTTTTTTGCCGCGTTTGTCTTCACCTGAAGTCTCCCCGTTTGTAACATTTTTTAGAGCTCGTATCATGCGCCCATCTGAGATTTGCAAAGTTTCAAGGAAGTATTTTTTACATACTATCAAATTTCTTCCGTCAATATTCAAAAAATGGAAAATATTACAAGTATTGCGACGGTTTTTCTCACCAGTCGTTGGCCGTCGTTTTGGCATTTGCTGTTTAATTAATCCACATAAAAATGCGTTTTGGGCAGCGAATGAACCAATTTTCCAGAAAGATTCAAATGCATATTTTCGTGCTTCTTCTGAAATGTTGTGATAACATCTTTTTCTGCAATTGCAGTTTCGGTTACTGAATTGTTTGCTATCAATAACCTTACCTTCCCTTGTCGGGTAGGTTTGCCCGGAATTTCTTTTTCGCTTCATCTCAAGATAAAATGGTAAATTTAATTATTCGAATAAGCAGAGGATTGGACATCAATCTACAAGAGATGGAACACTCTGATGACAGTAGTAGGCAAAGTGGTGTAACTCCATCTATACCACTTGGGCTTTCAGCAGGTAGATGGCTCTGCTGACTGCATAAACTAGTTCTGCTACCTACACGGTTGCTAAGGGAGTTTCAACTTACAGCATTTGTGCTCTTAATAGAATGGCCTTTGTTGAACACTTCTGTGACCCTAACCCAATAAAACCAAAAAATGGAGTTACACCACTTGGGCTTTAATGGGCCCAAGAACACACACACACACACACACACACACATATATATATATATATATATATGTATATATATATATATATATATATATATATATATAATGTGTGTGTATATGTATATATATATATATATATATATATATATATATATATATATATATATATACGCAGGTGGTTATCAAAATAATGGAAACACTAAGAAACATCATGAAAACCTTTATTAATACGGCGCAGAATCACCTTTCTCATTTAATACCACCTGATTCACCTTGGTAATTGATTATACAAGTCATGAATAGTGTTTAAGAATGTATTACACCATTCTTCAGGGGAAAAATCATGAAAGTTCCTGTAGAGATGCTATGGTGGATATCGATACCTAGTTCTATCCGCTTATACAGATCACAGTGTTTGGATGATATATAGTCGGGGGGGGGGGGGATTGTACATGGCAAGAAAAGATATTTGACTTCTTTTTCATGCTCTTCAAACCAATACTTGATAGATTTAGCTGTGTGCATAGGGGGATTATCATCCTGGAGAACTCCATCTCCTGCAAGAAACAATGTTTTCACCATAGGATGGACTAGTGAGCTAAAATTTCGACATACTCCTTCCCATTCAATCTCCCTTTTAGGGTTACAATAGGGCCTGAGGAAAACCATGAGATGCCATTCCAAACCCTGATAGATCTACCTCCATGATTGACAGTTGAGATGAGACAGTCAGAATCTTACGCTTGTGTAGGTGTTCTCCAGACATACGCACATCATGTTGCGAGGAAAAATGTGAACAATGATTCGTCGGACCAAATGCTGTTTTTCGACATATTACTCGACCAGGATTTGCGCTCGTGGCAACATTGTGGACGATATTTTTTATTGGCATCTATTATAAGTGGTTTTTGGAATAGCTACTTTTCCGTAAAACTTTGTTTGTGAAGTTCCCTTCTACCTCTGATGGTTGATACCGGAACATGCAGATTGAGCTCTTCGGTCATTTTAGTTGCAGTTGTTTTCTTTCTTTATGTCACAATCCGCTTCAATACCTCGTCCGTCTCTTTCACTCAACTCTCCCTTTCGTCCACTATTCTGTTTGGCAAAGAATGTTTTTCCGTGCACTCTGTATGTTATCATGACTTTCGATACCATAGCTTGAAAAATATCAATTTGACTGGGGATTGCAGTAACAGATACTCCAATTTAAACGCGCTCAAACAATTTGCCCTTTTCGCAAGGTTTGAGATTTTACGCTGTTCCCCTCAAAAGCACGATGCCCTTAGCTTCATTACTGCTACCTGACAGTAGAATAATACATACACTATATGATATAAAAAAATACCGGTGGACAGACTTGTTTTTTAAGGAATACGAAGCACATTCATAAACACCACTGATATTGATAGGTGTTTCCATTATTTTGATAACCACCTGTATATATATATATATATATATATATATATATATATATATATATATATGTATATATAAAGCATTAAGATGCACCATCTTTAGATCTTTAGTACCTGTGTTAAGCTATGGGGAATTTTTCTCTTACTGATTTTTAAGGAAATATTTAGCAAGTGCTTATTTTTTAATTCTACATTTAAAGGTAGATCTTTAGCCACAATGCGAGCTCTTTTTTTTTTTCAAAAATCCTTTTATTTTAGTTTTTCCAGAAAAGGATTCTTATATTCTAGCGACAGATGGGAATAATTTAGACCTCTGTAAAAAATTAACAACTAAAAATATTAAAACTTTAATAACTAAACGCTCTTTATTTAAAATCTACCTTTACATACAAAATGCAGAATTCAAAAGTATACATTTGCTTATCTTCGATTAGAAAAATTCTGAAGGGAAAATTATCTGTATCTTAAAATGGTATTTAAAGATATCGGATGCCAACAGAGACGCCGCCTGTAACGTATGGTGTAGATAACTATACGAACATTCCTTAACCCGTTCTTCAGTTATTAGGAATTTCAGTACATTGGGGACTTCAGTATTTGCCCATGTGATCAGCAATGATCAATTTCCCTTAACACATTGACTTAACTATAACCTTTAAATAATTTACACAAGGACCATTGCATGAAACATCGCCATCAATATTCTTTCCCTAAACTTGAGAAACGAAAACTTTTTTACGCTCACAATAGTCTACACCAGTGGTTCTTCACCTCTTTAACAGTCTAAAAATAAGCTCTCGCACCCCCTTGAAAAAATGTTTCTATTTTTTATTTAGGAAAAGGCATTTATTGCAAGATAATTTATTTATTGAATAAAAAAATGAATACATTTACAATACATACTATATTATTATATATAAAACAATATCTACATTTTAATGGCTACGTTGTTGTTGTTTGTATATAATTATCCTTTTAAAACGTGATTCTTTTTTGAAAGAGCCACGCGTAAGTCATCAGATGCATTTAAGCGCTTTCTGGCTTTTGTTTTGATGTGCAAAAGTGATGAAAAACTCATTTCACAAAGGTAAGTGGTGGCAAATGGTAAAAGTGTCTCTAATGCTGCTTCTGCCAATTCTGGATAAAGTTCTAACTGCGTACACCAGAACTGCTCTAAGTCCAGTTTTTCAAATTCCATTTCAGTACGTGCATTAGCTCGTATTACGATAAGATCGTCTTATAATAAAACGTTGAATGTAGGTCAAAATGGATTGAGAGTTCATTTGTTAACTTTTCTTATATTTCTCGTGGAAAAGTATCCATCAAATGAGTCACTCAATTGGTAATTTTCATTAAAAATTTAGAACCTTCTCTCGCACTCCCGGTTAAGAACCACTGGTCTACACCAGTGGCAATAACTGTTCAGAAAGTAAGGTGACGAGTCACGTCAGTGATGAAATATCTCGCTTAAAGTTTCCTTTCTTTAACCATACCTTGATAGTGGCATTGCTTCTCATTTATGCAAATTTTTTAAAATGTAGCTCCATGGAGGGGCAAAAGTTAACTCTGTTAGTCTTATGGCCTGTTCACATTGCATTCGGAGTGTTGCGTTGCGTAACTACGTTGGCTTCAAGATTGTTGACATGATTTGTGATTGGTTTGACATATTACTTGGTCAAGGAATTGAGCTGTATGATAGGTTAACATTTTTTATACTGACGCTACGTAACGCTCCGGATACAGTGTGAACAGGCCATTTACTCTCGCTGCTTCAGGAAGAGCGAAAGAACTAGTAAACACGGAGCAGCAACAATGGAATATGAAATTGATGGGCACTTCATCGGTGGATATCAGCAAGAAAACCTCGGAAAATTGCCTAAAACAAAGCAAAAACTAGAATAACACGGGGTTGTGCCTTAACCTCTTGTGGAAGATAACTCAAAGGCATCGATCAAACAGAAACGTGATGAAGGATTAACATCATCGAGTGGGAATTCACCTGGTAACCACACTGATAACTCAAGGAATTGGTATTGTATGAGCCAAATGTCATTCGTGAAACTGGTCCCAAATTCGTTTGATTAAAATGGACTGTAAACCAATCAATTGTATCGAAACTATTGTCGACCATACGACATACGAATTGATATAATAATTTCATTTACTGAAACACATTATCTACAATACTGATGTATGAACCAAAGTCATACGTTAAACATCGACCATACGATGTAAGAGAAGGAATTCTTCTGTTCTAACACTGGATGGCACTCAAAGGCGCGTTTGGCGATCGCCAACGTAGACATTGGCGCCAACAGGTATCAATAGGTTTAAATGTGGACACACTATTCACGTTTCCGGTGTAAAAATTGGTAAATTTCGGTGTAAAATTCTCCCCCTGTGGAAACCACCAGTTAGTCAAAAACTACCAGACTCGTTAGAATAGAGAGCCTTCTTTTCTCAACTGCGTCAAATAAGACAAAAGAACTAAGTCCAAATGCTAGTTAACTAATAAAAATCGACTACTCAGTTCCTCTTTCGTTCGGTTCCCCATCTAATAGAACAGTCTTCGTCAAAGGCTAGAAAAGTATGCCTCTTATCACGATAAACACTTCTGTTACAAGTGTTTGGTCCTGTGCTTCAAATTGTGATAAATTGAAACTTCTAATTATTTTTAAAAGTAAAACAGTACCGCTAGTGAATTTTCAAAAACATGTTATTGTTAAGTCAAATGAAGAAGGTTGAATGTGTGGTGTGTGTGTGTCAGGGGTAGGGGGGCATATAATAATGCATGACTGCAAGAAGTACATCAAAGAACAAATTTAATTCCTCCGAATTCCATAAAATGCGAATGCGAAAAATTGTCGACGAGCTCGTAGGGAAATCCCAATGGACTGAAGAAAATTCTGTAGCCTCTAGATTTTGATAAAAAGGAAATTTTTCAAAACCAAAATGAGAAAAAAACTGAAAAGAATGTATGCACACTAGCATGCATTTTTTTTTCAGATCAGGCAGAATGAAAAAATGCAGCGTATAAGGAGTTTGGCCTGTGGGTTTTTAGTGTCACAGAATTCTATGAACACAACCACAAAATACTGATTTTTGCTATGGAAGCAGAAAACGAAGAACAAAATACACATTTGAATATTTTGCGGCAGAGGGACAATAATGACATAAAAAATGAATTATTATACCTTTTAAATCGGAAAGTGATATGTTATATATTTCAGCACTCTTTATGAATTGCAAAGGATAATTCATGTGTGATTCCCAAGTGTGTTGCGTGAGTTTTAGCTGTCAGTTTTATTTGAATACCATTTTTCCCCTCCGCCTGGAATGCTAAAATGCACTATCGTGAGTTATAAGTCCCCAAAATACATGGTAAATAAGTTTAATTGCGATAATCTCTTATTTTAGTTTTAAAATTTTTGATATTGAGAAAAATATGTATGAGTTATCATTTGAGATTGTGAAATTTAGGAAGCACTCAAGTAGTTTAATGAAATATAAATATGTTGCCAACGTCAATTGGCATCACCGCCGTTGAGACGACTGTGGGACGTTTCTGGGAAATTTTATTTCTTTTATATTTCCCATAATTGGTGATTATTCATATCAAAGGCTCATGGGCCCGAGGTAGCCTAGTGATAGCGCGTCGACTTTGAGGATGCTCGGATCAAATCCCGACAAGTCCTATTTAATACTTCCGTGTCTAGGCTGGATATGTATACTTTAAATAAGTAGACCGGAAAGCCCCTCATGAAGTCAGAGAGAGCAAGAGAGGATACAATCCCCCCAGATGTCTCCCCTGGTGGTGCTCAATCAAAATTGAGGTGCCTCCTGGTTAAATCAGACTCCGAACCTTGTGGTGGCATCATAAACCGGGGCCGCACCCCTTAGCCCGCTAGCCTATATAGACCTGGTCTAGAAGGCTTCTGGACAGGAGGCATTAGAAACAACGAAGGCTTATAGCCCCAAATTGAGATATATTTTGCTATTAATAAACGGGAGTTTTTTATATGTGTGTATAAATACTTAAATTTGGTTTTTCTAATTTAAATTTCAGTAGACAACATTTGTCCACAATAATACCTTCTTTTATTTGCGTTATCTGTGTTTTAAAAACCCACTAGGTAAATAAGTTCCTCGGACACAACCTTTCATAATCTCTGAAGCTGCACACGTTGATGTTCAATTTCTTTATAAACAATGTATTTGCATTTGTCTATATTGTACAATCCATATAATCATTAACGTCTGTTTACATTACTGATGATTCATAGCTAGTTATTTAAAAAGAGTTTTCTCAAACATTAAACTTTTTTTTCAAGTACCATTGACAAAACTTTTATTCATTTTGCTTAGTATTCATAGCTTTATGAATGCTGTTGAAAGCATGATTTTTTTAGAAATCCATTCAGTTCAACTGAAAGTCAGAGTTCAGCGAACGTGACAAATGTTTTGTTGATGTCCTGTTTTGTTGAACTTTTGAAATCACGGTAATCCATGACTATTAAGTTGCCATCAAACAAAAGGAAAAACTATATTTTTTTAAAAAAAAAAAGAGACTAGTTTGTCGTCACTTAAATTTGGTTGGATTCCGATGAAAAGCGTAATCACAAATAAACCTTAAAAGAAAGTGCAGGAAAGTATTTCCATCTTTCGTGCATACTTGATCAACATTTGAACCGACTACGTTCTCAAATTATGCATCACCTGCATCTTGAAAAGCAATCAGATATTCAAATCTGAACTTGAGAGCTTATGAAGGACGTTCCGGCAAAAATGAATTTTTAAGTTAGGTAGAATGAATCCATAATTATCGGATTGCCATGCTGAATGGGAACCAGCTCAGGAGAGAGACATAGTAAACAGAATTTAAATTGAGTATTTGAAATATTTTTGAAATATTTGCCCTGCGTTTCCCTATGTTTGATTTAGTTACTTATTTCCCGATATGCTACGTTTTAGGATATTCGAAAAGTTTACTGTTTCTCCTCGCATACTAGAACCAATATTTTCTGACTGCTAGTTTATTCCCCGTATTGCTATTGTTCAATTTTGAAATTGTATTCTTTTACGTGGATATCTGAGTTGTAGGTAGAATAAAAAAATAACTGTAAACTGATTTTAGAATTTTTCTGCAAAAGTTAAAACGCAGCTGATTTTCTCTTAATAAAGCTTAGATTTTGTGTTTGAATTTTTTTTATTACCTTGGTAGATATTGAGACCTTGTCTTTAAATTCTTGTTTGTGCTACCCTAATTTAGTCCTTTACTGAAAATTTAAGCAATTTTTATTTATAATCGTGAGCAAGTTTGCTCTTTAACTCTCTTTTTAAAACGGAAAAAATCAGTTAGCAGAGTGAACACGCTTGCATAAATTTTCAAATAAAGTTCTCGAAAACATGAGTTTGATAGATAGGAGTTAAATTATATATATATATATATATATATATATATATATTTATATATATATATATATATATATATATATATATATATATATATATCCTGTATTCTTTGTAAATACGTAAATATTCTTCAAATCATTATAGTATTTCATACATATAAATGTTAACCAACTAAATATCAGTACTGTAGATAATGTTCTCAAATAAAATTACTATTCCTCTCCACTGAACTGAGCTAATTAAATTTGCTGATCACTCAATGCAGTATATATATATATATATATATATATATATATATATATATATATATATATATATATATAGCTATTTCATTTGTAAATCTTACCGTAGCAAGCAGTCTGTTTGTAGGGGAAATACTGATGAAGTTTCACAACCTTGAAACATGACTGATATTAGAATAAATCATATTAAGTATGCAATATAACTGAGACGTTGGGAAGAGTGTAAATATAAATATATAATTAAAAGCATCTGATACCTAGCGACATTTCAGATATAGAAAAAAAAAGTTTAAAAATATATGTCAATCATGTTTAGATAGTAAATTTATTAATAAGTCAAAGCAATAAGTCAGGTATTCTCAATATAGTTATAACTTTTATCTAAATTTGTTAGTAAGTGGTGGAGTGGTCGAAGTTGAACATTCCTGGTTTCTTCAGGAACTGGAGAAAATGAACGGTTTGAAAGACGCTGGTTAGGAGTTCCTTCCTCTTAGCAAATTTCTATCTGAATTTCATTTACCAATTTAATTTGAATTTATAATTAAGCAAATATAAATTTGTGACCGTTTAAAAACTGATTGGCAGTTAAACAAGTTATTGAACCTGTTAGAAATACCAGTGAAGAGTGGTAATCAGTATGTGTTATTAGCTCTTTTATTTTTGTTAAAGCATGAACAAATATTGATTTTTCAGAGACATTTTTTTACCATGTAAAAGACACGCGACAGACATATTGACCCAGTTTTTAAAACGCCGTTTAAATCTTCTACGTAAATATTACACAGAAAAGTTTTTTTTTTTTAAATAACGCACTTAAAGCCTTCAGTTGCGGTCTCAGTTCACGAAAGTTTGCGGAATCCTGTGTTATTATCTGGCGAATGAAAAACTTTTTCAGTTCTAAATCATATTTTCTTCTTTTTGGTTTATTTTGTTGTGTTTGCGGAAGCATTCGTGAGTAAATATAAAGATACTTCTCATATCTATGATTCCAGATTTAGTTTTATTTCCCGAAGGTTTCGTGGTAAGTTGAATTGAAAGTTTCGGAGTTGCAACAATATGTCTCTCGGGAAATCAACAAAATGTCGAAATATGCTCCTTCATGGTTGCTAAGAAATTAAAAGAATACACTCTCAAAAAATGCCGCATTTTCTGTCTCCCTCCTTTCGCATTTTTCCCCTTTAGTTTTGGCATCATGAGCATGATAACTACGAATAAAAACCTTGAAATAGTACTTTTTCAGCTTTCAAGACAGATATTTATTTCATGCTCTCTGTATGCTACGGGTTTTAAACATATAAACTGCTACCCTCGCAACGTAGTATTTTACATTCATTTTGACGTGCACATTCAGTACATTGTCATCTACACTTTGTTGTTGGGTTTGTCGTTTAACGAAGCAATAGATATCTTCTCATTGAAAATTAATTTTGTTTCATCCGGACTGTAGTGAGAATAGAAATATATCAATAATGTATAAATTTTTAAATGACTTAGTGGGCATTTAAATACACTGTACGCAATGCTAAGTTGATCTTCCCCCTCATAAGTAATTACTTTGAGATCTTCGCAAGCGATTGTGAAGTTTTGGATGTTAATATGAAGGTTTGGTGTAACAATGAATGTTGTCCAAGGATATCTGCCTAAAACCCTCTTGTGTGTACACTGTAGGGAAAATAACTCACAATTAGGTGTTTACCCACAATTAGGTTCATAGTTGCAGATTTGCAGAGTTAAAGTCCTCAAGCACAGTTAGAAAAAGTTTATCACTTTGGATAAAAATAATACAAATCATCTGTCTTCGACATCAGTGTTGGCAATACTCTGTTTCCACGGTACAATGCGACTCGCCTACAAACAGCTGCAGCAGTAGATAGTCTTGTTCTCTACTGCGTAAACTCACCAAACTGGCCAGTCGGATTCCAGCATTGTAGCTAGGTGATCTATTATAACGAGGCACTTTTATTTAATGACTGCATGTGACGTTATTTACTCGAAATGGAGAAGAAAATGGAAGTTCAATAAAAAATTTAAAATATGTTACACACAATTTTCCCTGCTTGAATAAACTACAACGTGAGCTTGTAAACGTCTCGCTGTAAGGGCTATGCTGAAACACTTTATTTTCTTAAGGCGAGAAAATAAAAGTCAGCTTAATCAAAACATAATAGTGTACAAAACGAACCTTGCCGTGACAAAACACAACATTTAAAATATCTGTCTTGAATTTTCAAAGGCTAAAATTTTCGAGACGTTTAACTGGGAACCTTAGAGTTGATTCACTGGTTTGGTTGTGCTGGAGAGACTTTTAACAAACATATCGAGTGTCGAAGGAATTTCAAGAAAAATATATCTCAATTGTATTTTCGAACTTCTATGAACATGTTCTTACGCTTATTCTATCCGTTTTCATCAAAACGGTTTTTAAAATCACCTGCAAGATCGCTCTTTCAGAATATTCAGCAACCTATCAAAAACAGCTTTGTGTTATATCTAAATTCTTATTAAAACAAGTTACAACTGTATTTAGTAAAGTAAAACTTCAACTTGAGCATGACACATTTGAGAATATATTTATTCCCTTTCTTGTGCATTAATAAATAAAGAATCTGGGGTATTTCACTCCTTTTCAGATTTTTTTTCTTTTTCAACACTTTTTTTTTCTCGGCGATAACTTAATTCTTTATCAGCATGTCAACCTGTTTAATAAAAAGTTCCTATTTCTTGTTTCTAACTTACAGTGCACTCGGGAATTTCATTTCAACAAAAAAAATATTGGTGTGCAACATAATTAATCCGGTATCCTTTTTTCCCTTGGAACAAATACGTCATTTCATTAACCCAATTATTCCGCTCCTAGTTGCCAGACACTTTCTAAACAAGTAATATGCAGAATGTTGAGTGTGTCAAATATTTTACTTTTTAATGACTTGTCACACGTCTGTGTGAGCTGTATTTGTCAGGGCTGGCGCAATTATTTCACTTCCTCTCCTGTCATTAATAATGAAAAGAGGATAAATATTAATATCATAATGTAACAACAATTCATCAACTCTTAGAGATTGCTCGTTGTCTTTCGAGAATTATTTTAATAACGTTTGACTCAACAGAGGGATATTGAACATTAGTCAGTGTGGAAGCTTTTAACGCATTCTAAATCCCAGCTCCGAATTTATTACATTATTATGACATTTTAATGAATATTAATTGTAATATTTGATTTAATTATTTATCTACTCTATATGTATACCCTTGCTTTATCTTGTGTGTTGTTTAACAGCATATTTACCTAATTTTCACACCACGGATTAGGAGTTTTAAGTACAATGTAGAAATTTAATTCGGATCTTTACACGGCCGTGAGACATTTAATAAGAGATGAAGTATTCATTGCTTTATTTGGAGTTATACATCGTGAAGTTATAAAGGGTGTACCAATGAGAGCTCCGAATTTAATTTTTGAATTAAACACATTTATTTGAAAAGTGATAGTATTTTTATTTCATTGTAAAGCACTAATGTTCCGATTATGTATGGAATAAAATGTCAGACAAATGGCTCATTTGGACCATTATTTGAACCAGACATTCCACGAAGTTTACGAACTGTTTCAGAAAATCTTTCTCCATTTTTATAATGCGTTTTAACAATAATAACACGTTGTTCTTTCGTGTAGCGTTCCATATTTACTAATCGTAAGGATGACACATGAAACATATGAAACTTTTAGAGCTGCCTACTTGATTAAAAAATTTTCTTTTCGGGTAGTCACTTCTAAAGAAACCACCGCGGGTTATTAACGTAGGATTACTTATCGTTGCTTACCTCTTTTGTATGTATATATGCATGTATAAGTTATGTATATATGGATGTATATATATATATATATATATATATATATATATATATATATATATATATATACAGGGTGGTCCTAAAATATATGTCAAAAATGTAAAGGTAGGTAGAGGGGACCTAATTAAGCATATTTCGTATAGGAATGTGTGTGCGGTAATGACACATTAAAGGACTAGCTTGTAAAGCAGTATGAATCAAAGGAAACTGAAAAGAAAAGTAAAGACAAAATAAAAGAAAAATTTATTAGCAGTTTACAAGAGGTGCTCGAAAGTGCGGCCACCAACAGCGATACAGTGACGGTGCATGGATCGGCGTACATCAGAAAAGACGTCAGGCATGTCGAGCATATGTCCAGCAGCAACAGACAAGCGGGCAACAAGATCTTCTGCAGATGTGACGGGACTCTCGTACACCAGGCTTTTAATATGTCCCCAAAAGAAAAAATCCAAGCAGGTTAAATCAGGAGAACGCGGTGGCCAGGGAACTGGACCACCCCGTCCTACCCAATGTTGGCCGTAGACAGCGTCCAGGTGATTCCTGACGTTTCGACTGAAGTGAGCTGGGGCTCCATCGTGCTGGAACCACATTCGTCTGCGAACAGCTAGAGGAATATCTACCAGAAGTTCAGGTAAAACCTGTAGGAAGATGTTGTATGTATGGCCAGTTAAACGACTAGGTAGAATGTACGGTCCTACTAAGTTATTGTGCACAATGCCTGCCCAAACATTAATGGAAAACCTTTCTTGGTACGCGTGTGCTATTGTGCCATGTGGATTGTCATGAGTCCACAGGTGAGAATTATGGCTGTTAAACATACCCGACCTCGTAAAGGTAGACTCATCAGTAAATAAAACATCTGCTGGGAAGGTTGGATTGGCTGCAGTCTGATGTAGGTACCAACGAGCAAAGTTGAGACGTGGAAGATAACCGGCAGGGGTCATTGCTTGCACTCTCTGTAAATGATACGGATGCATTCCGTCTTCATGTAAAGTCCTCAGAACACTTTGATGGCTCACACCCAACGCACGTCCTACAGATCTCGAGCTTGTCGACGGATTATCCTCTACTGTGGTTAGTATTCTGGTTTCCACTGCAGGAGTTCTGCGATATCTTCCAATGCCAGCTCCATGGCTAGAAGCATAAAACGATCCACTTGTGCGTAACTCCCGATGAAGACGCTCGAATGTTCGACGATCCGGCTGATTCCTATCCGGGAATCGCTCCCTGTACATCCTCTGAGCAGCTAATCCGTTTCCTTGTGCAGCGCCGTACATGAAATGCATGTCGGCCAGCTCCACATTGGTGAAACGATGCATGCTGTTTGAGATCTGTGCGGTAAATGATGAATCCAGCTAGGGAAGCGCTTTTATACGCCGCAGTCATCAGCCCTCCCTACCGGCTTAAGGCGCCATTACCGCACACACAATCCTATACGAAATATGCTTATTTAGGTCCCCTCTACCTACCTTTACATTTTTGACATATATTTTAGGACCACCCTGTATATATATATATATATATATATATATATATATATATATATATATATATATATATATATATATATATATATATATATATATATACGAGGGCTGTTCAGAAAGTATCGAGACTGAATGTATTCTATTTATTCCAGAAAACCCCTAGCGGAGGGACTGTGCGCATCATGCGCGTGCATATTTCACCTTGTCTCACAAAAATCGGCAGGTCTGTACAGCACGCCGTTCAGTCACACTGACTTCTTTCATGTGGAGTGTTTGCGTGCGTTCGTCGAAAACAGAAAATGTGTGAAAACACGGAGCAGCGAATCTGTATCAATTTTTGCTTTAAGCTCGATAAAACGGGCACCGAAACTTACGAGATGATGAAAACAGCATTTGGAGATGAGGCGATGAGTCGTGCTCGGGTTTTCGAGTGGTTCCGGCGATTCAAGGAGGGTCGTCAATCAGTGAACAGTGATCCCCGTTCTGGACGCCCGTCCACCTCTCGCAATGAGGAAAAGATTGCACAAGTGAAGGCTGTGGTGCGCTCTGATCGTCGTTTAACAGTCCGAGAAATTGCACAGGAGTGTGACATTTCCGTAGGATCATGTGATGAAATTTTGAGAACATGCGCCGAGTGTCTGCAAAGCTCCTCACTGAGGATGAGAAATTCCAACGACTGGCAATAGCATCTGATTTGTTTCAAACTGCAAGCGACGATCCGGAGTTCATGAAGCTCATCATCACTGGGGATGAGTCGTGGATTTACGGATACGATCCCGAAACAAAGCAGCAGTCGTCAGCATGGAAAACCCCCTGTTCTCCTCGGCCAAAGAAAGCACGGCAGGTGCGATCAAAGATCAAAGTCATGTTGATTGTGTTTTTCGATGCAGATGGAATTGTTCATCATGAGTACGCTCCCCAGGGCCAGACAGTGAACAAGGAATTCTACTTGGACGTCATGAGGAGATTGAGAGAGGCTGTTCGCAGAAAACGACCGGTGTTGTGGGCGTCCTCTCGCTGGATGCTTCATCATGACGGCGCCCCAGCGCACACCAGCAATCTTGTGCAGACAAAACACGGAACAATCCAAGTAGCACATCCTCCCTACTCGCCGGACACGCACCTCCTGATTTTTTCCTCTTTCCCAAGATCAAGAACACCTTAAAAGGACACCGGTTTCAGGACAGGGAAACCATAAAACAGAATACGACGCAGCAGCTTCAGGCCATCCCAAAGTCTGAGTTCCAGAAATGTTTCGAGGACTGGAAACATCGTTGGGCCAAGTGTGTTACTGTCAATGGAGTATATTTCGAAGGAGATTGACTCAAAACCTGTTTATGTATGTATGTTTTTGCATAATAAATTCAGTCTCGATACTTTCTGAACAGCCCTCGTATATATATATATATATACAGTGGAATCTCGATCTATCGTTTTTCAAGGGACCGACTGAAATGAACGATAAATGCAGGAAAACGACAGATGCGGTAACATAACAAAGCAATATGATCGTTGGGACTGGATAAAATGAACGACACACACGGAAAAACGATGGATCCGAAAACGATCGATCGAGATTCCACTGTATATATATATATATATATATATATATATATATATAGTGCTCGATTTCTAGAATACTAGAAATAGAGGTACTGTCGGAACTGTAACCTTCCGGGGTGTGCGTGGGGTATTCCAAATTATATATATATATATATATATATATATATATATATATATATATATATATATATATATATATATATATATATATATATATAATAGGCCAGGCCCACTCACTAACAACAGAGTAATATGTGATTAAATAAATGTTTTTAAGTATCGTAATTTTTTTCCCTAAAGAAAGGTATAAATCGATCCCTGTGTGTGTGTGCGCGCGCGCGCGCGTACGTGCGTGCCTGTGTGTCAGTCGAAATTTTGACGCATTTTGGTACTTTTCTGTTTGACTGTTTTACTGCTTGCCCAAGCGATACAGACTGGGTTTGGCGCGCTGCCAAGATTATAACTCGCGAAGTAAGACATCTAAAATTTTGTTTTCCGGAGGACCTTTATGGAGGAACGTCATCCTACTTTAAAAAATTGCTCGGAATTTAAATCCGGCGTTAAGCAACGACGTCATCTTGAATTTCATCAAAAGAGCAAGAGTTTGCAATGAGAGCCGTAGTGCGCATTTGTCTGACATTTTGTTCCATACATAATAGGAACATTTTTACTTTGCAATGAAATAAAAATATTATCACTTTTCAAATAAATAATGTGTTTAATTCAAAAACTAAAACCCGGCGCTCCTATTGAGACACCTTGTAGAATAACTTTGAAAATAAATTTGTAGAAACGAAAATCAACAAGTGTTTTCTAATTATGTCTTTGCTTCAGTTTGTTTAGCTTGATTGCAATGGTACCGTATAGGATCAAAAGCGTGTTTTACTAAAACATGATTTTACAGACATCTGTTAACTTTAACGAAACAGATTTTGATTCTTAGTGTCTATAAAATCGATTTGATATTTTAATACTGGTGATAAGAAATTTTATTGAAGAATTCAGCTTAATAACAAACAGAATTAAACACTTACTTTGATTCCAATGCATGTGTTTTCAAGTGATGGTAATTGGCAGCATCAACAATTAGATCTTAGTAAAAGAACGTTAAAAGTTCCCGAAAGAGAAGCTAAAAGGATGTTAGGCACACGTGACTTTATTTAAAAGAAGGCGTTCTTTTTAATGCTCCCGGCAAATTCTCTTTATCATTACGTTAACTTTCTAAGCACAGGCTAGTTTAAAACTTAATAAGTTAATTATGATAGTTAATCTTTTGACTATCATAAAAAGAAGGAGTGGGTGATGCTTCAATAATAATATTACACTAAACAGTTTGATATTCTGTATCGGAAACATTAAAGGGATGAAACCTTGTTTTAGATTTCTTCGACTGCATTAATTGGTTGATTAATGTATTAAGGTTAATATTGCAAAGTGCCGAGAGGTTCCTTATAAATAGCATCAGGCACTTAATTTGAAAAGGACAGATAAATAATGCTGTTGATACTCTAAAGATTAATTATTTGGAGCATAAAAGTTCGCCCGAGAAATGCCCTTTAGCATATAGGTGCATAAATTCTTTGTACTTGTATAGTATGTTAATCAAGAATAGTTTCAAATGATAGTATTCAAGCATATCCTGCTAGGTGAAAATGTACATTAAATAGACGTGTTATGCTGCCTAAAATCTATTAATATACAGAGGCTGTTCGCACATTTTTTAGACGATTTTGGTAAGCGGTAATAAAAAATCGTTTGCTGCAAAAGAAATAATTGCAATTGTACTATGTTTTTAAAAGTCAAAATTATCGTCTGCGGCTTGAAAGTTTTGTTTTTATTCAAAATAGCGTTTTTAACAAAGCAGTGGTTCGAAGGCTACATTTATGCTCTTTCCGAAGAGAAATATGCATACTCCGTTATCCAAAAACGATGTGATAGTCATGGTTTTGTGATATCTAAAGCGTCGATAGGTAATATCGTCAACAAGAAAGGAAAAAAAACGTCAAATTGGAGCCTCAAGTGGGACAAAAATTCCAAACAAGTATCCAAGGAAAAAACGGACATCTTCGACTATTGCAAAGGTACGTTGTTTAATGTTAAAAGAAAATCCCCCTAGTCAAAGGACAGTTGCAAAACCATTAAAATGCTCGGTGTCCACTGTAAACAAAATGATAAACGTTGATTTAAATCTTAAGAAAGCGAAAAAACGCAATGTGCATCGTCTTCTTCCAAATCATATCGCTGAACGCAGGACACGCTGCAGAATTCTATATGAGAAACACTTATCCAAAGAAAAATGGAAAACAATTGTCACAATAGATGAATCATGGGTGTATTTAAATGATTGCAACAAAAAAAGAGCCATTTAAAGGGGAGAAAAAAAATTTAAGTACATGGTTCAAAGAATCGAAAGAAAGTTTTTCTAAGGGATTCATGATTGTTGCTGGTTTTTCTTATAATGGCAAGTTAAAAATAAAGAGAGTGGGAAAAACTGCCAAGATTAACTCCAAATACTATCAGGAACATATTTTATCGCCAATTTTTCTGAAGGAAATACCATCGCTTTACCCACAGTGCCATCAATCTGTGAGACTCCATCAGGACAAAGCTAGCAGTCACACATCAAAATCCACTGTAAATTTCCTAAAAGAAATGGAACAAAAACTGGTATCAAGGCCATACCCTTCACTGATATCCCTACTAAATCTCCCGATGTATCACCTATGGATTTTTGTGCTTTCGGACTTTTAAAATCTGCATTATCCAAACGTCGTCCCAAAACCCTTACAGGACTCTGGAAAGCTGTTCAGGAGGAATGGGATAGAATACCTCTTCTGACACTTCAAAAGGCATTATTATCCTGGAAATTGCGGTGTCGAAAGGTAGTTCAGAATAAGGGATGTCAAATAGAACATTTAAAACACAAGAATTTTATGTAGTTTAGTTTTGTGAATACAATATACATCGTCTAAAAAATGTGTGAACAGCCTCTGTATTACATCTGCGAAAGGATTAAAACGCTATTATTTTATGAAAAATTCAAACTTGTTGAAAGTATCACTATATGATTGAAACCTCTGCAAAAATGAAAAGCATTCCTGCTCTTCAGTGAGGTGGACCTGGAGCCACACTCAACACCTTGATGTATCGGAATATAAAAACTGAGTAGAATGAACGCAAGTGTATTTTTAACCTGGAAATAAAAACCTTTGACTTGGTATAAAAACAGTTGCGGATCGTCGCACAAACGCAAGAAGCGCGCGCTTAGGGGGCCTCCAAAAGTTTGCAGCCTCAAAGTGATAACTCTCAGAACCGCAAGCAAAGATATCTTCATCTGGACTATTTGTCGAACGGCAACCGGCGCAGTATAAGTTTTTACTAATTAGTAACGGACCAATAAAGTTTCCTTTCCAACGTCAGAGTTTATCTTAAGTAATTTTATTTTAAGTAATCTCTCTATATATAAAACAGTTCCGTAACTGACTGACTGACGACAGATAACGCACAGACCAAACCTCTGGACCTAAAGGGTTTAAATTTTGCATGGTGATTCTTCTTATAGTTTAAGGATGCACTAAGAAATATTTTTCAAAAATTCTTCTTAGATTTTTTTGAATTAAATTTTTAAGATTCTTTGTAACATTCTTTAAAGTTTTCATTTAAAATAATAATCTGAGGGTTATAAAATTTATATCACAAGAAAGATCATAAAAATTCCTTTAAAATTATATCTTTTTCGAATCTTTACCTCCATTTTCTGATTTTTGGTGAATTTTTAAAGATTAATTTTTAGAATTTAATTTATTAAATGCTGATCACGTGGTTTCTTTACTTTTTGTGATACTTGACGATAAATTAATTTTGTGTCACGTGCATAAAAACGAAATAAATTGATAAAAAAATATTAAAATGGGCAAACGATAAAATTTTACACTAGAGTAACTGAGATGGTAGTTTTTTAAGAATTTAATTCAAATTAGTATGTTTTAAAGATATTAAACATGCAAACTAATTGCATACACTGACCGTTGTATTTAATTTGAATATTTTCTCCTACATTATTTTGTCTATAAAAATATCCGTTACGATTTTTTTATAAATATATTTTTGCCATTAATTGCATACATTGATTGTTGTATTTAATTTGAATGTACGCCGTAACGAAGCACCGGTATTCAGCTAGTAAATTATATTTATTAATAGTATGTAGAACAAGGGCGGGGACTCAAAACTAATTGCGCTTTAGGACCTCCCAATACTTTATCCGCCACTGTAGGAAAATCATATAGAGAAGACTTATAAAGAGTGGAAATTTTATGCAGTTTAGTGTTGAAATGTTCAAAGCTATTGATAAAGCTTTAATTAACATTTTTTTTATTTTATTCCTTACAGCATCCCTTCAAATTGTAGAAGCAGAGGAAGAAGATCAAGGCAGTTACGAATGCGTGGCTGATAATTCCAAAGGAACAGCAGTTTCTGGCCCTGCTACTCTTTACGTCAGAGGTAAAACTTCTAAAACTCTTTATCATAAAACTATGTGCTTCTGACCTCTTATTAAAACATCTTAAACAGCTGAATAGAGGACAATAAACTTTCACAAGATCAGTAACGTTAATATAAGTTTATTCTAGTAATTCAAATTATCTACACATTTATATGCCAAAGAATTAAAGTTTATATATATATATATATGTGTGTGTGTGTATATATATATATATATATATATATATATATATATATATATATATATATATATATATATATATATATATATATATATATATATATATATATATACAATGTTACGAATTTTACAAGTCTATGGTAATTTTGCCGAATATGAGAGTTATCGCCAAATTGGCGATGGATTTGGGGATTTATTTTTTGCCGCCTAATTTGGTGATATGGCGCCAATTGGTCGCCAACCTTCTAGGCCTTTCTGGAATGTTCCAGTTATTTCTAGCTGGCCAGCCGATAGGGAGCGCTTTGGAAGTCTATAAATATACCTGAGACTGGCATTGGAACTGAGTGTTCTTTTTTGCTGAGAATTGAAGGTATTGAAAGTGCGTTAGGTGTATTTTGTATTGAAGAGTCTGTTATCCTGACTTGTGTTTTTAGAGTTTTTCTGCTGTGTAGAAGACAGTTGTTACGTGTTCTTCTGATTCAATTTGTGTATGCACCTGAAGAATTTACAGAATAGTAAATTATATTTTGGGTGAACTTTCTGAAGAGATTTTATTCAATCCTATCGAACCCAGGAAAACGGAATATTTTGGTGTCAGAAGTGGGATTCGAACTCAAACCCACATTCGTGGACCAGAATGTGGTCCAACAATCTAGGCCTTTCTCAAAATGTTCCGTTTTCCTGGGTTCGATAGAATTCAATAAAATCTCTTCAGAAAGTTCACCCAAAATAAAATTTATTATTCTGTAAATTCTTCAGGTGCAACACAAATTGAATCAGAAGAACACGTAACAAATGTCTTCTACACAGCAGAAAAACTCTAAAAATACAAATCAGGATAACAGTCTTCAATACAATATACGCCTAACGCACTTTCAATACATTCAATTCTCAGCAGAAAAGAACACTCATTTCCAATGCCAATCTCAGGTATATTTATAGACTTCCAAAGCGCCCTCTATCGGCCGGCCATCTAGAAATAACTCGAACATTCAAGAAAGGCCTAGAAGGTTGGCAACCAAAATAAGTCCCCAAAATCCATCGCCAGCTTGGCGGTAACTCTCATATTTGGCGAGATTACCATAGACTCGTAAAATTCGTAACTATATATATATATATATATATATATATATATATATATAAGGGTCGACATCGTCTGTCTTCTCATCGTTTTCCAACTTCTAAAAATACTTCTTTCGTTGTAAAATGCCGCGCTTTTCGCCTTTCTGTGTATTTATATTTGTTAAAAAAATATTTATCTGCTCTGTTTTTGAATTTTATTAGGATGGCGCATTTAAAAAAATTTTCAATCATTATAGATACGTGAATGTATACCCCTAGAAAGAGGGCTTAAAAATAACAAGTAATGGGAGAACAATTCGTTTTCAATGCGAAATCAAAAAATGATCACACAAACAACCACATCATGGAAATTTCACATTATGGTATTTATTCATGTGTGTGAAACATACACGGAAATTCGTAAATGGATAGGCCAAATTTAGAGAGATCATTTGCTGGTTGAAATTCCGATTTACAAGGGGACGTTGAATATTTACTGTAAAATTTGATGGTCATAATAAGTCTCTTAAATAAACTTATGCATTACTCTGCTGTGCTTTTGTGCATCATACAATTTCGCTATGAATATATTAATTTGCTTTTACTTGATTTCATTTTTTAAAATTATCTATCATTGTATGAATGGTGATATGGATTGCTGTTTGAAAACCATTTCTTCTGTATTATTTACAGTTCGCCGTGTGCCACCCTATTTTTCCATTCCTCCTGAAGTGATATACGAAGTGATGCCGGGCTCGAACCTCAACATCACGTGTGTGGCTGTGGGGTCCCCTATGCCTTACGTTAAGTGGAGAAAAGGACCCATTGACCTCACTTCTGAGCACGACATTCCGATCGGAAAAAAACGTCCTGACGCTTGTAGATATACGAGAGAGCGTGAATTACACTTGTGTAGCAGCATCAAAGCTGGGCAGTATAGAAGCTGTAACCCAAGTCGTCGTGCAAGGTAGGGGTTAGTACATTTTATGGTCATATGATGTAAATGTCCGTCTATGGTAGTCATACTTGTCTGACTGCATGAACTGGTGAGAAGTTATCTTTAGATGTAATCAAACATTTTACTTCATAATGTTTAGACAATCTTCAGATAATTTGTATTACTCCTTGAAATTCACCATTATAGGCAGTTTATATCCTAGATTGGATAGATGTTATAAGCTTTTACCGTATATACACTTAATAAATGTTATTAGACTTAATAAAAAGAAATAGTGTAGTGAACTAGTTACTTATCATGAGTATTAATCTCTTTAAAGTATTCAAAGTTGCAACGATTTCTCGTAAACAAGCCACTAAACGCTGGAATCTGTCCATAATTTGGCTTTGAGGTTTAAGATTTCAACAATGGCATTTGTGTTGGGTTTTGTTTTGTTTTGGAAATATCAAAAGTCTAGAGTACATAGTATCGCTGTCATATAAAGTTTCAATGCTTTACCAACTAAACGTCTTTTTCTGACTTACTAGCCGCTGCGCGACCAGAATGGTCGCTTTTAGTTTTATATTTTCTTTTGCAACTCATCTGAAACAACTCATCTGAAAAACAACTCATCTGAAAGAAACGTATTTAAGGAATGTTACTATTACCTGTCACCATAAATATGCGTTGTTAAGTGGTAGTGCGATCTCAGCCAAAAAAATTATAATCATTGCAAAATTCTCTATTAGGTTGATTCTAAAACATCGTGATTAAAAAAATATGAATTTCCATTACTTCAGAACATAGTTAAAGATAAGACTGAGAAACCCAACAACAAAGATTTTAAAAATTACATTTCTCTCTGTATGTAATATTTTTCAAAATTAAGATATCTACCCTTTATCATTATATCAAAAAAGAAATTGTTAAAGACAAATTTTTTCACTATAAAAGGAGTAAAAATTCAGCAAGTACTAAAATATAGTGTGGATTACATCACTCTCTATATGTACTATTGTTCACATTTCAAATATCTACACTTAATCATACCTGTTAACAGGGGTACCAGAGATACCCCTTTGCGTTGTGTAAAATTAGGGAGGTGAACTCCTAAAGTGAACTATGCGTTTTTAAATAAAAATAATAGCATTTGTTATACAATATATTACAAGAAATGTCAGTTTTACATATTATATATAAGATCTTGATTAGACATATTATAACAGAAATAGGCCATACTATATCCGCTTCCTGCGGCAGAACCATTACGGGTCGAGTGAAATAAAGTCATATTTATCGTAATCTCTCAAATGGGTACCAGCACTATTTAAAGGGAAGAAATTACCAACCTGGGGAGCTTTGATGAAACATCAGGGCAAGGCATGGAGTCGATGGGGCACGTATACCGGAAGAGGCAGCAGGTATCGGGCTAAAAATCATGGGGCCCTTCATTGGAGGAGGCAGCAGGATCGGCGCTGGCGGTTGAACACGGACATCTCTCTTTTTCGGGGGCGTCTTTTCTTTCCGGATTCTCTTCGCAGCTCGCCACCTCAATTTCTGACCCTCTGCCTCCGATCCTCTCGTTTCTCTCCCACACTCGGGGTTCATTTTCCCCCCTTTTTTTGGATTTTGACTCCTCCCCAGGTCAGTTTCTCACGTAAATTTATTGCCTCTTTGAGTTTTTTATTCGAAGGCAGGATGATCTGACATCCCACGGTTGACCCACGTGGTACTAAAATTTCTTCACTTATAAAATGGAGTAAAAATTCAGTAAGTACTACTAAAAAAAGTGTAGACAATAAACTCTTATTTACTATTAAGATATTATAATGCAATAATTAATATTTTTCTATGATATTCCTCAAACTTTTTGTATACAAGGTTGAGTATTTCGGAAATAGGAGATACTACATTGACAGAATCAAAAGAACGGACTCTAGATAAACCTACATACAACTGTCCCTGACTAAACACTGGATTTGATAGGTCTAAACATATTTTGTCAAAAGTTTGTCCTCTTACATACATTTAGAAAAACCTATGGAACAAAAGAATAAATTATCTACTGAATAAATAAAAATTATTCACGTGTAAAATACAGCAATTAAATTGTACCAAATTACGTGCTATCGTCGAACCACTGGACACACGCGGTTGGCCGCTAATGTTTACATCTGGTAGTTGCAGCCGTTGCCATTCGGAGTGTAGAAATATCGCCGATTTTTGTGCCGCATACCTACGCGTTTTATATATATAGATTTTGTTTTAATCCAAAACTAAGAATTAAGATGTGCACATCTCAGTTTACAACAATACTTTGACGTCATGCAATCTGAGGTTGTTACTAATGAAAACTGTGATTAACCATGTGAAGCTTTTATAATGTGTTATCTGGGAAATTCATGCCCAAGTTGTGCTTGGCAATTATGACTGTAATAAATATTAGACTTTAAAATCATACTTGACCATTATTTATCAAAGTTACAGCATGGAAGGCTCACATTATAATATTTTTTTAATTTTATGCATTTTAATCACAGTCTATATTTACTACAAAACTAATTAAATATGTGCTGATTTTAAAAACATTTTTTGTTATACTTGTTAGTTTATGACTCTTTAATGTAGGCTTTTAATAGAATAATATTGCAGAAAAAAATTATGACTTATTTCTTACAGTTTTTAATGTCAACTCAACTTTGACGAGGACCTCAAATGGTTCCCATGAAGTAAAGGAATACATTTAAATCCTTTCTATCCCTTCCCCTTAAAAAGTCTTCTTCGATTTTCCCATAACTGTGTGATCCACAAGGTACCTTCATAATTCACTTTATAATAAAGGTTTATCATTTTCAGTTTTTTCTTTATCCGAAAAGTTAAGGCAAGTTTCAAAATTGGAAAGATAAGTTACAAATCATAATTTTTCGATCACCTATGATTAGATAGCAGATCTCGTAGGGTTTCACAGATATCAAAAGGATATAATAAAACTAGACTTTATTGAAATTCTTTTGGTAAAAACGTTAGTTTGGTACTTCTTTTTTTCATGGTATATACATGGCTCTTTTTTTCGTTCCTCTTTAATGTTTATACGTAATTTACCTGCTAAAGCACTGATTTATTCACAAAATATAGTAACAATGTACGCTCTTTTGTCTACTAAAACATTGTCTCTAACAATGCCTCATAAAATGGTAATTTATGAGGCAATTTGCATAAAATGAAATTATTATACTCAATTAAGCATTTTTACGAGAGCAATATATTTTACATGGTATCCTGAAGCAAATACGTTGTTACTGAACATATTAGCTACCATAAAGAAAAACTGCTAGGCATGTACTATCGATACCTCCGTACGTTGGGCCTTTTGGTTTGAAAATCTCTATCAAATGCATAAAGAGACGAAAAAGAATAGATGAAATAGGTTTAAAAAAAGGCGAGGATCTAGTGATTTAGATACTCGCAAGAAATAAAATTGAATTAAAGAAAGCCAAACAGAGTTGTTTAGATAAGATAATTAGGTAGGAGTGTGCAAATTTTTTAGAAAGATAAGTAATCAGAGTTTTATCATGAATTTTTTTTTGCAAAATAGGACCATTTAAACTCTCTCATTCAAGAACATGATTTCTGTAAAGATAATTCCTACTTAATTAAACCTTAAATGTTAAGGAGTCTCGTGAGTATGATAACTTAGTAACATTTCTTTTTGACTTTACCCTATTCACGAGGAAAATTTAAGAAATTTCTTGATTCAGCCAGTATGTTTTGGTTTACCTGAATGTGCAGTTACTAGTAAGGAAGATAAAAGATCTCTCTCCCAAACAGTTTTTAAGTTTTTTTTCTGTGGTTGTGAAGTTCTTGGAAAGCGAAACAGCAGGTATTAAAAAGGGTAACTTCAAATGGAAATTTAAGAGATCGAAATCTTATGCTAAAGTCATACACTTACGATTTTATAAATCTTATCTTTAACAGTTTTACGCGCTAGATTGTGTATTTTTCCTACATTTATGAATATTTATTTTATCTTAACACTGTAAGGACTTTGCCTTAAATAAAAGACTGCCAGCCTTTTTGTATTTAATACTTCAATTGCATTTCTCGACTAAATACAGGCTATTTACAATATATATGAACTGACCTGAATTGGGCCATCTCTTGAAGAAACACAATCGAGGCCGAAATTAGATGCAATTCCAATTCATAATGAACAACTGAAGTTTATTCCATGAAAACAGCAACATGTTACTCGCATCGAAGCCAACTCGCGTCTCTCGTTGCGCGCGATTCTAGAATTGGGTCAAAGAGGAGTTGCCAGAAATTGGCGGAGAGAGTTAGTATATGGAAAGGCGGAGCATCTCGCCAAGGGTTACCACATTTAGAGAGAAAGTTCAGATAAGGGCGATTAAATTTTATTAATATATTATCACATATATAAAAAGATTAAATTCGTGGGTTCACGGTATCGACGAGGAAGGTCAGACTTGAGTTGTAGCTGCACTCATTCAAGTCTATCTAGCCCAACAGTATCTCCATGTCTCCGGCTCCAGCGTCACTCTGAATAACTTAATCTCTGAATCACTAAGTTCTTTTAACTCGCGTCCGGCGACTTTATATACCTTCGCTGAACGTTCTCGAAAGGTCTGGAAAACGCCATCTTTCTTTATTCAGTTATTGTTGCCAGACGACTAGGCACCTCCGGTCGGCAACTTCCCTTATGTAGCTGAAGAACTGTTCTGCGAGCCGTCGGTAGCACTTCCGGTCTTTATGTCGCCAAGACTGTCTGTCTCCAGCCGTCTAAATCAATTATGTGCACAAACCGCGCGTTGGTTGGTCTTCCCGAAATTTCCACTCATAAAATATTTGCTATTGTACGGAAGTTGTTACAACACGTAAAAGTGTGATAAGATGATAAAAATTATTTTTCATCCATACTTCATTTTCTAAAGCGAAATCGAGAAATTTTGTAATATTCAACATGAAAATACAAACAAAATTGTGTATAGCATTTTTAATAAATTCTCTCCTAAAATTATCAGTAATTTTACCATTCTGTTTTGCAAAATGTGACATTTTTAATGTACCATAAATAATTATAAATGTATGGTGTATTTTATTTATTTCATGTTTCCATAAGTACGTTTATATCGTGTTGTAATAGTTAGGAAAAATTTCGAGAACCCACTAATAAACATTTTATATAATTACAAGATAAAAAGAACTTTTTATATATCATGTTTTTAAATTTTCTGTTGAATCATAGAAACTTGACAATTCTATGTAATAACAAATACTTTTTTAAATTTTTTTTGATGAATTATCCCATCAACTTGAAAGAAAATGAAGTTTATTGGAAGTTAACTTGCGTTTAACTTTTCGTTCCCGCCCTGGTCGATAGATGGCTGCACCAGTCTACAAAACAAAATTAACTGAAAATGAATTAAATCTGCTTAAAGATGGCTAAAAGTATCAAAAGAATGCATTGTCATCGTGTTCTGAGCTTTTCTAAAAGTTTCAAATGTCTAGCTAGTCGGAAAGTTACTTAAAAATCGATTGCAAGATTTGTACTGGACAAACACACAAACAAACAAGAAAGCGAGTTAATAAAAACATGGAGAAAAAAATGCCTCTGTTTGTTAATTATGCGTTTCATATATTAATTTTTAAAAAATCTGAGTCAGTTAGTTCCATATATGTTGAGTACTTAAAAATTGCTCCTTCGTTGCATTTGCTATAAAGAAGTAAGACTCAATTGACTGTAATTATCAATATGATTATGATAGCTTTGGCATGCCGATGACCATTAAAAGATATTATACCAGTTAAAACTAAATATTAAATTTCTTTCTAGCTCTGCCTCGCCCACCTAGCAGGGTACAAATATCAGACGTTACCGCCACATCTGTGAGGATATCATGGTCCTATGATATTGGATCGGAGAACATAATCTATTACGTCATACAATACAAACCACGACAGACAAATCAAGATTACAGCGAGTTGAGTGGCATCAATACAATGTTTTACACAGTGAGGGATCTCACGCCGTACACAGAGTACGAGTTTTACGTCATAGCTGTGAACTCTATAGGGAGGGGTAGTCCTAGTTTAGCAGCTTTAGTAACAACAGGAGAGACTGGTAAGTATATTAATTGTCTTTTGAACGCTTTTTGTAATATATTATATCTTTTACGAATCATTTATTCTCTATAGTACCCCTTCGCATGCTCGACTGTCGTTAGGCAATAAGATTAAAAGCAGACATAAATCTATGCCTCAGGTTGTTTTTAAGTAAATTTAGTTTATTTAAATAATATAATAAATTCATTGTAGATTTTTTTTAGAATTTTATTGAACTAGTTTAAAAGCAACGATAAAAAGGCTTAATAAATGTCTAAAAAATTCTCTTTCACAAGCCATTAGTTGTTATATACTGAAATATTTAAGAGTGATGGGTATAAAATGTATATTTTAAAATTCGAAATCTACTAGAATATTTATATTACCACAACCATCTTTCAGATTTTAAAACCGTACCAAGAGACAGTTTTTTTGTCCTGAAATGCAGCAGCTAAGAATCAAACCATTATTGCTGAAATAAAATTAAAAAGCCGTAAAATGTTTACTTAAAGAAAATATAACAACATTTTAAAAATATTAAGTTAAAGGGGTTAAAACGGAAAATTATTCAGTGGATGCATAACCCACTACCTTCGTGAAAATGTAACCGATTTTAAAACAGTGGGGGAATTGTATTTTGCAAAATAATTTACACTTATAATGTGTGTATTTTACTTTTAAATTTTTCCAAGTTTATTTTCTTTGTAATTTAATATGCAAGTAACGTTCAAATAAATTTTTAAAAATGCTTTACCTAACACAAAACTTTAACATAATCACGTGCTAAGGTTAAAAAATATGCTAACTTTGTCAGATTTTGTGGAAAAAATTATTTGTTCTGAAAACAAAATATTCGGTAATGAACTTGGATCATAATTTAAGCATTTCTTTAAGGTAATTTTTATCATATTTTATTCATTTTAGAAAGGTAATTAACCGAAAAATTAAGGTAGTTTAATATTTTTTCTAATTATTTTAAATGTATGTAAATATTACACCAACATTGCAAAAGTTTGTAATTCAGCATGTATCTCGTTTCCGTGAAGGAGTTTATCTTAATATCCAATCGTATAATATTCTTCCTTTCTGTTTATCATTCATATTAAACAGGAACTATTTTAATAGGTATTATGTGAAGTTCACATTTTGCTTATGAACAGCAGTTTGTACTATTCAAATAAACTTCTGTTCAAAGATGCTAGATTACTAAAAATGAAACTAGTGACTACATTTATAGTTCTAACACAATGTACAAAGTTTCTCCTGAAAAATTTATCTTCTTTTTGCAATATTCTGTCTTTTTGAGTTGTCTTTTCTGTGTAACTTGCTGTATGTTTCATTCTTTTAATATTTTTTATCACATATTTGTCTCGCTGTGTTTTGCATTTTGAAATTTTATTTATAATATTTTATTCTTTTTAAAAAGTGAACTAACAGTAAAATAAAAATAGTTCAATATTTTTCTATTTTTTTAAAGTATGTAAAATGTTACACCAATATTGCAAAGGTATGTAATTTAGCACGTATCTCGTTTCCATGAAGCAGTTTATCTTATTCTTCAATCACATAATATTCTTCCTTTTAAGTTTATCATTCAGATTAAACAGGAACTCCCTTAATGGGTATTTCACATTTTGCATATAAACAGCAGTTTATACCATTCAAATAAACTTCTGTTTAAAGATGCTAGATTACTAAAAATGAAACTAGTAACTACATTTATAGTTCTTCCAGAATGTACAAAGTATCTCTTGAAAAAATTTATCTTCTTCTTTGCAATATTCTGTCTTTATGAGTTGTCTTTTCTGCATAACTTGCTGGACGTTTCACTCTTTTAATATAATTTTATCACATGTTCGTCTCATTGTGTTTTGCATTTTGAAACTTTATTTATATTATTTTATTCTTTTTTAAAAGTGAATTAACCTTAAAATAAAGTTCGTTCAATATTCTTTTCTATTTTTTTAAGTATGTAAAATATTAAACCAATATTGCAAAGGTTTGTAATTTAACACGGTATCTTGTTTCCATGAAGCAGTTTATCTTAATATTCAATCACATAATATTCTTCCTTTTATGTTTACCATTCAGATTAAAAGGAACTTCCGTAATGGGTATTATGTGAAGTTCACATTTTGCCTATGAACAGCAGTTTATACCATTCAAATAAACTTCTGTTCAAAGATACTAGATTACTAAAAATTAAACTAATGACTACATTTATAGTTCTAATACAATCTACAAAGTATATCCTGAAAAATATTATCTTCTTCTTTGCAATATTCTGTCTTTATGAGTTGTCTTTTCTGTATAACTTTCTGGAAGTTTCACTCTTTTAATATATTTTATCACATGTTCGTCTCACTGTCACTGTGTTTTGCATTTTGAAACTTTCTTTCCTTCTCTCTCTTTAAATGAAGCATTTGATACTATCCTTTCTTTGTTTCTCTTTAGTGGATTCCTCAGGATCTAGCAGTAAGTGTTTCTAGCATGCTTTATTTTCCTCTGTGTGTTCCTAACTCCCTTCAACGTGCTAAAGTAAAATTAAGAACCTTCTTTAACGCCCTCTTATAGGATAATATTAGTTTAACGTCAAATTTTTTGCTATGTGAATGACTATGCAGACTTTTAAAAGTTTCTTAAGATATTAAACCAAATCTTTAAAACTCACCTCAAAAATTGCTATTTGTTTCCTTTTTTCGGCATTATAAATCTTGTAGTTTATATTTGAGATAACTTTCTAATCTCCCACCTGCTCATGACAGGCATAGATTTACCTATAAAATGAACTAAATTTTTTTTCAACGAAACATTTTGAACATTCTTTTAGATTTAGTTCATATAATCTAATTTCAAATATCGAAGAAACGCATTACATTGGATGGACGTATTTCTAAAATTTTTGAAGATTTAATAGCATAGTTTAAGTATATAAATTATGTTGATACTGACAACTTGATATGATATTAATCATTTTGTTTCATATATTAAATTTAAATCATTCAAGCTAAAGTTTCAAGAATATACAAACACGTAATACACGCGCTCACAAACACTTACAAATATTTATATAAAGCATGTGTTATAATATATCATTCACAGGGTATTATATCGGCTGTCTCGTATTACACCTGTATATATATGATTCAACTGGTAATATACTCTTAACTGATTATAGGTTCGGAATTCGCAGTCCGAAATTTATTTCTAAATTCAAGAGAATGCCAATTTGTTTCTAATACTTAAGTCTCTCAAATATTTTTGCGTTTGCTTTGCTCTTGTTCTCAGTCTGACAAACTCTTAACTGAAATCTAAAATTTTCATTATAATAATTATTATTAATATTTAATCTTTATTAAATTATGGTTAAATGATTTAACAAAAATGATGTTTTTATCCTGAAGGTCTGAATTTTACTTTTGCACCTTTAAATTCACCATTTACTTTATATCTATCCTTATCTACTTTCTGCAAGCTTATAATGTAGTTATTTGGTTTAGTTTATTAATCTACGTTACCCAAGTATTTTCGAAACATCCAATATATATAACATGTATTTTTCTTTTTCTATCATATATATTCGTTCGTATTTACTTTTCTTTGTTGAAAGGCTGATGTCAGTGAATGCCTTATTAAGTAATTTTTTTAGTAGTAATCTGTATGGAGAAAGAGATTTAAAAACGGATTTGTGTTTTTGTCTTTGATAATTATTGTTATTATTCTGAATTGCTGAGGATTATATTTCTATAGCTGTTGTAATTATTATTGTTTCAAAAAATAACAATAATAGTCTAATAAAAATTGCGTTTCAGATGTAAGATATTTACGTATAATTTTGTGTTAACTTCAACATATATGAATGTATTTCATATACTTTGAAATTTTGACTGCTTAGAGTAAAACCATATGTTTTTAGTTGCTTAAAGCAAGCAATTATAAATAATTATTAAATCATTAAGCACTTGTATTTGTTTACAATTTCAACTAGCGTGCGTCTTTTAAGTATTCTCATAGCAGTCATAGACTAGTTGTACTAAATATGGTATATTTATGATGATATAAGCCCTTAAATAAGTAATATGAATCAATTTCATCGTTACATTTCTTCTAAAGGCACTGATTTTTATTCTACTGAGATTTAATTTAGTAATATTTTTAATTTCGAACTCTCATATCTCTGAAATAATCAATATAATTATAATAATTTCTTTTTTGAAAACATGTGTATTGTTCTTTTTTCCTTTCACCGTATTGGGCACCATAAATTCTTGATTAAAAACGATGAAACAATCCTTGTTGCTAACATATCCGTTGTTCATATAATTTCCGGCGATTATTTTGTTTTCCTCGAAGAACACCTGCACCTGATCCTCTTTGCCTTTATTGTAATGCTACAGAAAGTATCATTCCTTTGAAAGCCTGATTCTAAATGAATCTCCGTCGTGTTGTATCAACGTTTCAAACTTGAATATGCTGATGCAATACCATCGAACATATACTTTAAACAGACGCGGTTAAAAGATACAATATGGATGGACTCTTATGTAGTAATTTATATCAAATTTATAACTTTCCCGGGTAGCGTGGCCGAGTCTTTGCATTGAAAAGTCAATATTACATTCGTTTAATTTTTTTGATACGCTGTCTATAAATTTACTCTCACAATATCTCGGAGCACGGAAGTAAATTTCAAAGAAATGCAAATGCTTGAAAATGAAATGAGATGAAATTATCTCAAAATTATGAGTTACCTAGATCAGGGGAGGGCAATTGTTTTGTCATGGGGGCCACTTTGTGTTAGCGAAGGGCCACACCTTTTAAAATTATTTCATTTATTAGTTAACTTTGCATTTCAGAAAAGGTATTAATTGTATCATAGAAATCAATAAATATAAATTAAATAAAATATTGGCAGTTTTTTTTTGGCTGTCTTGGAGTTTTTGGAAGTTTTTCTGGCTGTTCGGATTTTTCTGGGTGTCTTGGCGGGCCACAAAAAAATCTGTAGCGGGCATGTGACCGCTGGCAAACTATTTGCCCACCCCTTACTTAGATGAATACGGAATCGAGTAACAGGAGAGTACAGAATAAACATACAGACAGCGGATAAAAGACAGACAATAATTAAAAATTAATGAATAAAATGTTGTATTTTATAACAAAGTTAACAACATTTTCCAAAAACTCTTTCTTTTCGTAAACGTATTTCGCTGAATCAATTTAAAGCAGAATTTATTTAAAACATTCTGAAGTAAAAAAAATTCATAGGCGTGGACATCGTTGGCAACTTTTTCCAAACCGTGGATCAAAAGACAGTATCTAGGCAAACTGTCTTTGCGATATGTTACTGGTGTTTAAAAAAATAACGAAACCCACGTTCTCTGATAAAAAAAAAGTCAATACGTAGCATACATCGAAGTTTGTTAATTTTAAACATGCAAGTGTTAGGAGAAAACGACTAATAAAAAAAGATTTGTTTGAATCATTTATTACCTGGTATGGATCCCAGGAGAAAATTAGTAAATTTCTTTCGGTGTTCTTGAGCCTTAATTAAATTCCCGATTCTCTCAAGTGTTTCTATTATTGGATTGCTGTAATAAATTCTCTGGCATTCTCCTTTCCGAGGATATAAATTGCAGGAAATATTAAAAACAACAATAGAAATTTTATCCTGGAGTAAGTAAGGGATAATACATAGAGAGGGAATTGAACTGTTTTATTTTTCTGGGAGATTGGATGTAATAATAGATGGCGTGTGGTCTTTAGCTATTGAGAACAGGTAACAAGTTAATTATTTTGACCGCAATGACATCATAATAAAATCGAAAATTACGTGGATTTTCTTAGAAATAATGTCACTTGTTTGGTGAACAGTTATTTCGATTTTGTTATTCAGTAAGTAATTAAGACACATTTACATATAATCAACTTGGAGTATTCAAATATTACTAAAGTATAATGAACAATAAATATTAGATGTGTAGAAAAAATAAAATGGAAAATTTTTGTCTTTCAAATTTTCCTTCATAAGTTATCTTAGTTTACATTATTTGTAAGACTCGTTTCTTATCAATGCGACACATTTTTCTCTACCGGATGTTGCTCTAAAAGAAAAGCATCTCAAAAACAGTACCTTTACCTTTTGAATTTTAATCATATA
The DNA here is from genome assembly GCA_907164885.2 of Dolomedes plantarius. NCBI lineage: Eukaryota > Metazoa > Arthropoda > Arachnida > Araneae > Dolomedidae > Dolomedes > Dolomedes plantarius. The sequence goes on along the minus strand of OU015497.1, from coordinate 141,114,410 downwards.
ATAAGATTACTTCTTAATATTCTTCCAGCGTTACAAATTACATTAGCGTATTCAAGAAAAGAAGAGCTATTTTCTTTAATACATCATAATATTAAATAAAGACCTAATAAAGTCATTCACATTTTTATTCTATCATATTTGAATTTTCAGATATAAATAAGCATCACTTTGTTGCTCGCATACATTAAGAAATTCGTTCATAAAAATTTGCATAGAAAAGCAGAAGTATAAATGAAATTTGACTCTTGCTTTTCGATTCTGTGTGCATAATCTTTGTTGACGTGTTTTATCATTCTTTTTTATCAATGGTAAGAGAAAATAATTCTGAGGTAAAAAAATTACTATCAGCTTCTTATCTAATTTCTCCGAGCCATCAGCCTGACTTTAATATCCAAAATTTGCATATAAAAAACTGCGAGAGGGGGGGAAACATTTTACAGACTATATTTTTTTTTCTACTAAATATTTTTGAATACAAAACCTTCATTTTCTTTCGTCATTTCGGAAATAAAAATTATTTTCAACAGATTATTTTACTGCAAAAAAAGTATATTTATTTTATTTTTAAAAATCACCAATATCTTTGTATTTCAATTCTATGATACGCATTTTTTAGGTAATTTTGAGAATTACCTTTTGTCATTATTGTTAGTTTAACATCATTATTATTAGTTATTATGTATACGACTCTAAAGTAGAGTCGTATACGTTTAGAAAATCTCCAATTGATTAATTTTTTTACATCTTTTTTAGTATTGAACAAGGTTTCCTTTTATTTATCTTTTTCTATGTGGAAGGGGTGTGTTATATTAATATCTCATACTTTTTATTTCAAGATTCTGTATTTATCTGCTGAATATAAAGAGTTTTCTTACTAATCATTAAAATTCATAACGTTTCATATGCATAAATTAATCATATTTTCTACAAACCTCAAAAAAAATTTATTTCTTTTAGTACGCTATTTTTTCTGCAGCTAAGATAATTACATCTCGCTCGTTCTTCTATCATTCCGATCGCAATCTTCTAAAGTGATGATCATAATAAGACTTTGAAGCAATTTTTATAACGTCACTTTCATTGAAGATTAAAAATTAAGTGAAACATCCATATATGTGATGGAACAATATTTATTATGCATTTATGTCATTGTCTTTATGAAACTGAAACGAATCAATGAAAGTTCAAGTCATGGGAGAAAAAAATATTTTTAGATTATCTTTTTTCTACTAAATTGATAATTAACAAAATAGAATGAAAAGAGATGACTAGCCAACTTAGACGTTCTAAAGAAATGTAAATGTTTTTAATATGGTTTAGATTTCTTAGCAATGCTGGTCACGGTTTCTAGATTTGAGTTCCTTCTTAAACGCTTGAAAATTAAGTGAAACATCCATATATGTGATGGAACCATATTTATTATAATGTATTAGCGTATTTATCACAATGCATCCTCTCAGCTTCCCTCGTTAAATGTACTAGTATTAGGCAAATCATAAATATTTATCTAGCATTTAGAATCAGCCTTTTGATTTTTAAATCAGTTGAGGATTCGGTTTACTGAAAGTTCACAAATTTGTAAAATTTCACCATTCATGACGTTTTAATAAAGTATATATAGATGATTTCAGGGAAATAAGAATGAAAAAAAAATATTTCAGCTTTGCGTACTTATATTAAGCAACGGAAATATCGGTTTTTGTATTTTTCCTGTAGCCAAATTCTGCATAGTTTGATTGCCGTTATAGGTACATTATAGTTACTTTCAATAAACGATTTTTCTTTCTAAAAAATCTAAAGAAATTTCTTTGTTAATAGATTAGTCTTATATTTTCGTTTTTAAATATATTTTCGTCGAGTTTTTAGTTGAAAAAAAACAATAAATTTATTAGTTGTTAAATTAACATTACGTTAAATTAACTTCTACTGAAGACACCGATGTAACGCGAGTCTTTGTGTGTAAGTGTAGTGATACGTAATTGAACTTTTCAAAGTTTATTTTACTCAGGCCAATGTTTGCGGCAAATTTTTAATGCCGGGGGTGTTAAATTTTTTCTCTGATGAATGAGTTATATCATGTTGTCAAATAAAGTATTCTACTTAAATGAGAAATTTCAATACGCTGAAGGTTATGTCGAAATGGTAAAAATAAAGATTTGTGCAGTATTTCATTAGGGTGAATTGCTCTGAAACTATTTCAAACACTCGTCTGGAACAAAGGAAATCTTTAGAATTTTCTAGACGAGTTGTGCTTGTTAAGCCAATATAATGAATTTACTGCTTTAAGAGCTAAAATTTATTTATGAATGTTCACCACTTGCATTTATAAACTGAAAGTAAAAATATCGGTGGAAAGTCACGCTTCCCCCCCCCTCCCTTGATATTTTTGTCCTGCTACAAGTACAATTGTTATTAACATCATTATTTGAATATATTTTTTAACGTTACGTTGCTATTAAATGATCCTTTTGTCATTCAGAACCTGGGAGTGCTCCACGGAATGTTGAAGCCATGCCACTGAGCTCTAGTACAGTTGTAGTACAATGGGATCCACCAAAAGAAGCTAATGGTCAAGTAACGGTAAGTAGCTGCTTCATTAATTGCACGCTATTTACGCCGTAGATCAGATACTGGTACTTTTCAGGAATGTAATTTTATGTTGTTTAGCATATCTTTTTATAAGCATTTTGTTATTTGAATGTTTGGATTCATGAGCAATCATGCAGTAATCAGGAAAACTATCTTATTGTGAGCCAGCTCATTATTGTTTCTTTTTCAAGGGCTACAAAGTGTTCTACACCACCAGACCTCATTTACCAACCCAGCAGTGGAAGAGCCAGATCGTAGACAACAACCAATTAACGACTATCAGTGATTTGCAAACTCACGCCATTTACACAATTCGTGTCCGAGCCTTCACTAGCAGGGGACCTGGTCCACTTTCAGCGCCTATCCAGATGAAAACTCAACTGGGCGGTAAGTTTGATAAACTGAATTTGTGAACTGGCGTGGTTCTTTTGTCATGTACAACTGGACACATAAAATCTTACAAAAATTACGTTTATTGACGAGCACATAAACACTCACACAAATAACATGATAGGAATAAAAAAACGTTCGTAAGGGGTCAGGCGACGGCTTGTCGGTATGACCTGCGTAATCGAGTTTCTCCAACTGAACTTAGGATTCGCTGTGCCGATAAATGACGAAAGGGTTATGCGCATGAAAGGCTGGGGGCGCTATCATAGCAGCGTTCCTGACAGTGAACATTATGCAGACAAGTTAGTTATACCTAATCAAAGGTTAAATTATAAGCAATTGAATATTATATTGTGTTGTATCATCAATATAGTAATTTATCTGGAAATCTTACTTACAGTGCATCGCAGTCATAAAAGATAAACGGCAGAAATAATTTCACCTAATTATCTTAATAAGGTCAAAACGAGCCATACATATTAGTGTTTGGTTGGATATGTAACGGACTTACAGCCTGTACAGTAAAACCTCGTTTATCCAGTCCTCGTTGATCCGGATCTCCGGATAATCCGTATCAGATTTGTAGACAATATTTTTATTTAATGTTCACATTAGATAATAATTTTTAACTATGATGGCAGGAACGTAACTACAAGTACGCCAAATACAGTGGAATCTCGATCGATCGTTTTCGGATCCATCGTTTTTCCGTATGTGTCGTTCATTTTATCCAGTCCCAAAGATCATATTGCTTTGTTATGTTTCCGCATCTATCGTTTTCCCGCATTTATCGTTCATTTCAATCGGTCCCTTGAAAAACGATAGATCGAGATTACACTGTTTTTCGCTTTTTAGTTTGATTCAATGTATAGTTCCTGCATAGATTGTACAAGAAATTATGTAAAAAAAGGCTTTTTGTTGAGTTTAAGAAAGCTTTACTAGCCTTACCAATTTTTTGTTAGGAAATGATGTGAAAAGTTATTTTTATATTTTTTAATGTCTTGTAAACAATACTATGTAATTTTGTTACAAAACATAGTTTTTTTTATCATAAAAGGTAAGTCTGCTTAGTTAAGGGTTTTGTTTTGCTTATTAACCATATTATCCGGATTTTTGATTGTCCGGATTGCCTGTGGTCCCAGTTAATCCGGATAAACGAGGTTTTACTGTACTTTGTAGTAACAAGAAACTCGTAACTTCAGCTATTTACATTTATTTACATTACAGCAGCTTGTAAAAAGCGCAATTAGGTGTCTGTATAATCTAGCATTGCATCGCATTGCATAAAATGTTATGTCACCAATTTTTCACCATTCGCAACTTCTAATTAACATTTTAATTATAAATATAAATAACACTGATACAAATTTGTGTATGGAAATTCTCAGCACCACGATCAAAATACAAACCGCCAATATCAGTAAATTTTTTTCAGATATTTGATTCAAAGATACATCTTAAAAATAATCAGACTAAAATTCATTAGATTATATAATACTTACAAAATTTCTTTTTTTTTTCAAACGAGGATTTTCAGCCGATATTTTTCTTTCAGTTCGTCGTTATTTTTCTTCTATTACCTAAAAGCCTCGTTTGAAAAAAAATAAATTTTGCAAGTATTATATAATCTAATTAATTTTAGTCTAATTGTTTTTAAGATGTATCTTTGAATCAAATATCTAAAAAAATATTACTGATATTAGCGTTTTGTATTTTGATCATAGTGCTGAGAATTTTCATACACAAATTTATATCAGTGCTCTTTATATTTATAATTAAAATGTTAATTATAAATTGCAAATGATTAAAAATTGATGAAACCAAGTTTATCATGAAGATGTTGTATACCAATAGTTACCGCCCCAGGAAGACAATAAATCATGCTCAAATTTTATTAAACATTTGCGACCATCAAAATAGTTTTACATCTGCAATCTAAATAGGAAAATAGAAATGGATTTTTACTTAATCAGGTAATAATGTCTATAAAAATTATTTGATGAAAATTAATTTCATAAATTTTTGTTCTCTGTTTTATTCCAGTACCTAGTCAACCTACAGAATTGCGTGCCGTGGCTATCACCTCTACAACAGTTCAGCTGAACTGGAAGAGGCCGTCTCATATTGGAGAAAGTATTATAGGTTACGAACTGTACTGGAATGATACTTTTACCCAGCATGAGTACCACAAAGAAATAACTGATACGGAATCTTTTACCCTGGGAGAGCTCTATCCGGATACGGTGTACTTCATATGGGTAGCGGCAAAATCAAAAAGAGGGGAAGGAGCCGCAACGCCCCCTATTCAAGTTAGAACGGAACAATATGGTATGGATTTGCTGAAAATTGTTTGATTATTGTGCTCCAAAGGTATTGTGTTTCAGAAAACTGGCACTTACAATGTGGTGTTATCTATCACAGGTGTTTCCGAGGGTAAATTTCAGATGGAAACCTCTTATTGTCATATGTGTTATTGTACTCTTTACAAATCCTGCAAAATCTCGATCGGAAAATTGAGCTATTAATGTAATGTTATGTTCTATAAAATGATGGAACTGAAGAATGTATAAATATTCAGAAAATACTACAACTGTCTCAAATAGAAATAATTACACTTACTCTATTCAAACATTTATTTTTTTTTCCTTTAGAATGAGTCAAGACATGTCAATAGCTCATTTAAAATACGTAATCTGCCAACTGGAACTATTGGGTAAAATAACATTTTTTTTTCGGAACACTAGTTCATATACTAGTTTAAATATTCTAGGTACGGGGCGCAGTGGCCTAGCTGGTAAGAGCAGCGGGCTAGTGATCGTCGCTGACAAATCCACTGCAGTGTACACTAATAGCGGCTGGTGCGCTTAAAATCTGTCGGGGCTGCATTGTCCTCCAAGTTCTCAAAATTACCTCTGAATGTGCTTGGTCAAGTGTTTTGGTCTCGCCACTTGACTCGGTTCAAAATTACGGGACTGGTCCTTTGGCCAAGTCGGACTTCGACCCTTGTAGTGCCAGTCAAAACAGGAGCCGCACCTTCCTCGCCCATAGCCTTCGGGACTTGATCTGATCTTCCTGTCGGTCAAGTGGCATAAGCAACAACAACAACAAATATTCTAAGTTACTAATATTGAAACTAGTATTTGTAACATTAAAATACTAGTTTAAATATTAATAGCCTTAGGCGAATGTCTACAGGACATGTGCCTTCGCTAGAAAAAAATATATAAGTAGCCCAGTATAAAGTTAACCAAATAGTATCGTAGTAGTGATAATTTCGGATTATCTAAAAATCTTTTTTCGAAGCACATTTTTTATGTTGATGTTTCCTCAATATAATTATGTCTACTATGTATTGTTGATGAGGTATTTAGCCTAATACAACCGAGTTATAAACGGGTACACGAGAGAAAATAGTTTTAAAAATCATTACAAGATAAAAAGAACTTTTTATATACCATGTTTTTAAATTTTCTGTTGAATCATATAAACTTAACAATTCTATGTATTAATAAATACTTTTTTAAAAATTTTTTGATGAATTATCCCATCAACTTGAAAGAAAATGAAGTTAATTGGAAGTTAACTTGCTTTAACTTCTCGTTCCCGTCCCGGCCTATAGATGGCTGCACCAGTCTACAAAACAAAATTAACTGAAAAGATTTCAAATCTGCTTAAAGATGGCTAAAAGTATTAAAAGAATGCATTGGCATCGTGTTTTGAGCTATTCTAAAAGTTTCAAATGTCTAGCTAGTTGGGAAGTTAGTTAAAAATCGATTGCAAGATTTGGACTTGACAAACACACAAACAAACAAGAAAGCGAGTTAATAAAAACATGTAAATTAAATGATGGTGTAAAAAAAGAAAATCTACTTCCAAATATTTAGAAATACCATTAACAAATTAAAGTTAGCTGAAGTGCGGGATGAAGTACTGTACTATAGAAAATGGATCCCAGCCGTGAAGAAATGTTCCTGGGATAAAGTTAAATTGATAACACTAGACTTAGTTGATCTTGGCCCTCAAATCCATTTTGTTGAGTAAATGTCACCATAGCTTCTGTGGGTAAAAGGTCACTCAGACTGATACCAAAATGTTAATTCGTTAATGCTGTTAGGAATAACAGCATTAACGAAATATTGTAAGAAGAACATGAGACTAAAATTTTCACCGAGTGATACAGATTCCATTTTGGAAGAAATGCTTAGAATTATATAGCTAAATGGCTAACACCAGACCATGATCATAGCCCTTAAATTAAAACTATGGTATTAAATCAAAAGCCCTTGTAGTAAAATCCAACTTTTACGAATAACGGAATTAACAAAGTATTAGATGTCGAACATGAGACTGCATTTTTCACCGAGTGATACAGATTCCATTTGCGAAGAAATGCTTAGATTTATACAGCTGAATGGATAACATCAGACCATGATCATAGCCTTCAGATCAAAAATTCGGTATTAGATCAATAGCCCTAGTAGTAATATCCAACTATTAGGAATAACAGCATTAACGAAGTACCTATTAGATGACGAACATGAAACTAAATTTTTCACTGAGTGACACAGATTAAATGTGTGAAGAAATGCTTAGAATTATATAGCTGAATGGCTAACAGCAGACCATGATTATAGCCCTCAAATGAAAACTATGGTATTAGATCAATAGCCCTAGTAGTTTTTTATTTCCAATGGCAAGGCAAAAGAGATTACAAAGGAACAATGAAATGAAAACAGACGACCGAAGTCATTGCCATAGGAGCGTTCTTGCTTCCCAATATCTCGACACCTCTGTAGATCCGCGAAGAGCCGCACATCGGAGCAAGTGGTCCCTTTCCATTACTTCTCCAGAATCTCATAATGGGCAAAAAGGCTCGGTTGAAATGCCTATCCGGTGCAGATGGGCGACGAGGGAAATAGCCCTAGTAGTAAAATCCAACTATTGGAATAACAGCATTAACGAAATATTGGATGACGAACATGAGACTAAATTTTTGACCGAATGACACAGATTCCATTTGTGAAGAAATGCTTAGAATTATACAGCTGAATGGCTAACACCAAACCATGATGAGCATAGTTCTCAAATCAAAACTATGATATTAGATTAATAGCCCTAGTAGTAAAATCTAACCCATAAGGGGCTAAACGGTTAAAAATACCAAAAATAACAAAATATTAGGCAAGAAGCAGAAGGTAAATTTTTGCGCCCCATTACATATATCACTTAAAATAAAACTAAGAATGAAGTTGCTGAAAAGGATTGCACCAGCCCTTCATGACCATGGCCGGCGCAGCTTGGCTATCTGGACCTCGCGCCAGTAAACCCAAAACAACTAACCAACTATGATCATGGCCACTTAATATAGATTGAGGAAAGCAATCTATATTAAATGGCAAAGCGTCTGTGAGGATTGAGGGGATCTTGGCTCTCAAATCATCACAGACGCCGCCATATCTCTTCTCTGTCCTTTTACACCTAAAACCCTTAGTTGTGAAAGTCACTTTAGATGGAAGTAAGAAGTAGAAACAAAATACTGAAAAACTAATATCCTACACAGAATCTTAAAAGGTAGATAAGTAAATTATTCAGTATGATTCATAGAAACTACACAAAACTTATTGTTTCAATTTACATTTCTCTGTGAAGTGCTGGGATACAAACGAAGTAATATAATCTGTTAAATAAAATCCATCATATTATTTTTAGAATGAAATATATTCTCCATGTGAAAGAAACTTCATAAAAGCATTTGAAACAGAGCAGAAAAATACTCTTTTCTCAACACAACCGTATTTTTTTGGCGTCACTGTGATAACTTAATCCAATATCAGGTTACTAATGTAAGTTTTTTTTTCACCTTAGAGATCATATATTCTCTACTGTAGCTAAGAATTCTTTGGAACATTTTTTTGAATATAGCTAAGTAGACGGATTATACTTTAAAAAAATCCTATGTTTTTTATACATACCATGTGTAATGTACTATATAATTCAGTACCTTTTTCAAACTACACAAAAAATATGACTCTTCTTTGAGTAAAATGAATTACATCAACATTTACTAGTATTTTTAAGCTTTTTTTCTTTTTTTGACAATAAAATATGTGGGATGTAATTCTTGTTTCGCAAAAACATCTAATCGCAAAAAAGCATCATCAGTCTCGTAAGTCATGAACTTATTATACATCTTTTTAGAGTTAAGTATTTTAAGAGCTAGATGGGGTTTTTTCTGTTGTACAGTTATTTTTTGTTACAACTGTTAAGCAAGTTTATAACACATAAAAATGAAATCTGCCACGCATACTTATTGTTTGGAAGTACAAATTGTCTGTTTAATAATTAATGCTGTATTTTATTCTCTGAATTTGTATAATTAGCACAGGTTTATAGATAAAGTAAAATAGAAATATTAACACATAGCTCAGAACATGGGTAGAACGATACTTGGCATTATATTATTTCCTATTTATAGATCAGGAAGAAAACCGATAAGTATATTCTCTTTAATAAACAGGAAAACCAACGTAAATAAAGCACAAACAAGATGCAATTATTTTGCAATATTCTCTTTAACCTAATAATTTATTATTAAGTACTAACATTAATGAGTTTGTATTGAAATTCTCTTCAACAGCAGGTTACAGCAGGCAATTGTAAATCAACGTGCATAACAATCTAAAAACACGTTATTGTAATACGTTACACATGACGTTAACAGCGTACGTACATGTGATAAGATTAATATTATATTTTTTTATAATGCGGAGGCACGTGTCGTAAGACATTGGCTTTTGTTATTCACCGCCAAGTTTTGCTGGCTACTTTTTTATGGGAGCACCGTTTAGGTGAGCCAGCATTACTCCCTATGAGGGGACAACACGGTAACTACCAAGACTTATTCGGGATTTGAACCCAAGCCTACTTCGTGCTAACCATTATACCATGTGGGCGGCATATTAATAATATTTTTCAATTTCCGATGGCAAGAATTACAGGACAACAGATATCAAAAATACAAGATAGAAAAATGACATCAGTTAATCCATCAACTTATGTCTGGCAATCTAATAGCGCTCCCATAAAGAAATGTGAGGTAGAGCAGGACAAGAAGCAGGGTGAGGCATGTCCATTTCTTCCTGGTTATTACACAGGAGACAAAGAGGGCCGGGAGCCAAGTTAATTCTGTGGAGGTGCTTGCGGAGGCAATGATGACCAGAAAAAAAAGCCGTAGCATTGCCACAGATTTACCTCTAGTACACTCAGGAATATCATGGACATGGACATCCCAGGGCTTGTGATCGCTTCTAGCGGCAACAACCTGTGAAAAGGAACACCTGGGGGTCTTTTTGACCATCGTCTTGATGGAATGGAAAGCCAAATCCTGATTGTTTAGCTTTAAAAACAGAAATCCTCTTTTTCGCCAGGAAGTCAGCAGCCTCGTTCCCTTCGATTCCGCAGTGGGCCGGGATCCACTGCAAGACAACTATTTTAATTATGACTTTTTATTATGATCCGACAACCATTCCAGAAGGTTAACACAGTATCAATTTCTTTGAATCGAGAGAAACTTGGGGAGTCAATAGCCTGAAGAGCTGTTCTCGAGTCTGAGAGAATCACCACTCTTGAGAAACGCTCAAGAGTGATTCTCAACAGCAGATTAATAATATAATAATAGTGAAAAAATCAAATAAATAAATAATATTTTTTTGACTATTTAGCTGTAGGGAATGACGTCTTTAATTTTTTTAATTAATTCATAAATATTTTTAATAAGGCTTTTGTGTAGTAATATTATTTTCACGAGGATCCATTCATCTGACTTACTTTATTATGCTTACTTATATTCATTTGCCTCTGAATATAAGTAAGCATAATTCCGCAAGCTTTAATTGTAAGATTTTGGAGATTTTGCGTCCGTAGATTTTTTCATTTGTGTTAAGTTAATGTAATATTATATAGTGTTAATATGTATGAATATTATAAAAGGATTCACCTTACTGAGTTTAATATTTTACCGAGCAGCAAAAAGTTATACAATTTTTTTTTCTAGAATACCGTTATTTAAAGAAAAATTGCTTTAAAAGAAAAGTTTTAAAGTCATTTCATACGATAAAAATAGCTATTTAACACTTCTGGTACATTTGTATACAACTGAATCTAGTATATAAGAATATATATGACTCGCATATTATGCGATTTAAAAATTTCTAATTTGAATTTTACGCATAATGTAACTTAATTAAGTGACTAAGTTCTGATTCTCATTAAATAAAAAGCACGATTTGTCCCAAAAAATACTTCAGTTGATCCAAATTTCCTTACCTGAAATTGCATTAACGTGAATAAAAATTAGTGCGAATTTCTCTGATGTTCAGAATTTTAAGTATGAATAAATTTTCATGTCATTTTAATACTTAACTTAATCATTATAAATATTTCAAAAACTCATTCCTCAAAAATTGTAAGTTGCTGTTATCTTATAAATGTTACTTATAAACGCAACTCTTTTGTCAGCCCCTGAGGAGTAGTTTCATCAGAATTTAATGCATAATGCTGATCAAATTAGAAAACATTTTTTTAAACGAGGTGCTACAGCTGCCTTAATGGCTTACACAGACTAATGAAAGTATCGATTTTTAACAGCCAAAAGATATGATTTCAGTAAACAGACATTCAAAAACACGAGAGCTTTAAACCGCGTTGATTTTTGTTTTCAGCTTGACGACGAAAACTTTTTTTTTAATTTTAGAACAAGATTTTGCTTTTTTTAATTGAAGGCTCTTTCATAACTTCCAAATGTAATTTAAGCAATTTTGTAGACGAATTTAAGCTGCGAATTTATTAAAATTTGTACGATAATTTATAGTCTACTGCATATACTAAGATTTAACTTTTTATTTTAGCAATGGAGACGAAATATTTCATTTTAAATTTTAATTCTAAAATTAAAGTAATTCAAAATACTTTCACGCCAAGAAAAAGTTTATTTTTTCAACTAGATCCATTTTTATTTATATTAGTAATGCGTTTCATTCTTAGGTCTCGCGTTAACGTCTTACTACATGTGACAAAGTGATTAAAATGAAGGCGTTTTGATTTTAATTTTAACGCATTAGTAGAAAAAAATCTGAAATATTGAAATAATGCAGCTGAATATTGGTATTTCCTAAATAAACTATTATAATGCTCCCTCTGCCCTACTTTCTCACATTTAACATTTTTCCTTTCCATTTAGAATACATTTTCTTATCTATAGGAATCAAAACTTGTGACGATAGATACTGAACTTTAATTTCCTGTGAGTTGAACGATTGCTCCATTTTTACTAAATTAATGGCAGTAAGATATCTAGAATTTCCCCAAATCAAGATTTGCTCTGTATTATCCATCATTTTGTTATTAAATTTTAAATGTCTCTCTCCTCATGCACTCGTCAGCATTATATACCGTAACTTTCGGACCGTAAGACGCACCTCATATTTATGGGAGAATTTTTAGAAAAGAATATTTTGTATTTTGTTCTGTATATAACTATATTTTCAATTTCCTACTTAATAAAGATAATATATATAGAGAGATATATAATAAAAAAAATATTTCTTTTAATGTCCAATGGCGGGTTACAAGACTATATATATATATGTATATAAAAAAATAACAAACAAACAAAAGCGAACTAAAACGTCTGTGAACCCAAAAGTCTCCTACCTATCCAAGAAGACTTTTGGGTTCGTGGACGTTTTAGATTGTTTGTTTTTGTTATATATATATATATATATATATATATATATATATATATATATATATATATATATATATATATATATATATATATATATATATATATATATATATATATATATATATATATATATATATATAAACATAATATTCTACATATATATATATATATATTATCTTTATTAAGTAAGAAATTGAAAATATAGTTATATACCGCACAAAATACAAAATATTCTTATATTATATGTATTATATAATAAAAAATATATAATACATATAAAAAATATATAATATATATAATAAATATATGTAATATATATAATAAAATATTAATTTTATTTTAATGTTACCTTTGTACCACAAGACCCACCCTAATTTTAATTTAATTTTTTTATGTACGAATGTGCGTCTTACAGTCCGAATAATACGAGTACTTTTCAAAGTCTACGTTTAAAATCCTTCTGTCGTATTCCTTTAAGCACATGGTAACCTCTTTTTGTTAGAAGTTTTAAATTTTGTGAAACGGTTAACAAGTTTCAATTAAATCGTAGTATTTCTCATAATATTAGTTATTACTTAAACTGGGAAGGATATATTTTGAGAAGATTGAAGTTTATAAAAATTCTAACCATCGCCACATAGCAAACAAACATTTATAACTCAAATTACTCCTCCTGACCTCGCTAGAAATTTTCCTGAAATGGGAAGTACAGTTGGTTCTCTGTTTAACGACGCTCTACTTAACGAGGATCTCTATTTAAAGACAATATTTCCCAGTCCCGGCCCCTCCGACGTTATGGGAAATGTTATTTTTCACACATTCTGTTTAAGGGCAATCTCTACTTAAGGACGATTTTTCACGGTCCCTTGAAAGTCGTTAAACAGAGAGCCAACTGTAATTCGAAACACAGTGAATTATAGATTCTTTGAATATTAAATCCGATAAAAGGTTGTGTCGAAGTAACTTAGTTCGTCAACATAATTTGACCACAAATTAACCTAAAATAATAACATTATTAGGGTGAAATGGATGAATAAATCGATGACGAGAATAATCTGACATGTACTTTAGAGCTAAAATTTGGAGTCTGTTTATGCTAAAGGAAAATAATTTTTGCAAGTTGTCACAATTGTACAATAATCAAAAACTATACACAATTTGTTGTTGTTGTTGTTGACCACGAGGGTCGAAGTCCGATTTAGCCAGGTGTCACCTCAATTTTCACCGAGCACCCCCAGGGGTGACATTTGGGGGGATCATACCAATCTCCCACCCTCTCAGATCTCATAGAGGGACTTTCCTATCTACGAATTTAACGTGCCCTTATCCAGCCTAAACATGGTCTTTAATGGCGCGTGTCGGGATTCTATTCTAGCACCCTCAGCGCCGAGAGTCGACGCGCTACCACTACGCTACCTGAAGTCCATACACAATTTGTGTTTGTATCTACTTGTTTAAAGAAGTAAAAAAACTAAACATTTTGATTTAAAACGTAATGGCGTATATTTTACTCGAAAGAATTATTGAAATAATTTTAAAATAAATAGAAAATAGAAATAAGTCCTTATTTCATTAGTACTGTGAAGCAAGGGGTAACCCGTGGGTGTATTTCTGTTATATGCCCGTCTTTAGCGCGGTATTGGTAATATCCGCCCTCTTAGTTGCCAACCCTCTTGAAATCATCGAGAATCTACCTGATTTCAAAAATCTTTCTTGCGACTCTTTTGAAATCAGGTAGACCGGAAAAATGTTTAAATTTTTTTTCAAAACACATAGACCAAAAAACAGGAGTTTTCTTTCGTAAAACTCCTGAATCTGCGTGGTATACTATAACACAGAAGATGTAATGTAACTTTCTTTCACTTATTCCTCTTTTAAACAAAGTTTGTTTCGAAAATAAAATTCAATTAATTCTCCCCAAAAAATTTACTTCATGTAAAATAAGTAAAAAAACTTCCAAGCAACATTGCTATTATGATTTGAAATACTGGAAGTTTGAAGTAACAGTAATAGAAATCGCTGATTGATCATTAAAAATGCATGTCAAAACAAAATCTAGAAAGAAAAAAAGAGCATTACAGTGAATTTATTTTTATTTTGCGCATTTTTTCCCCTTGTTTCATTATGTTCAAATTATTTTCATGTTGCTTCCCAACATTTCTTTGCTGAATTACATTTTTATTTTGCTTGTTTGATTCATTTTTGAGGAACTATCAGATTCTTTCGAGGTCATTAAAAAGAACTGTTTTGACTTTCAGTTTCTGTAGGCATAAAATTATTATAATGTTCAAAGAATGTCTCGCAATTAGAAGCATTTATAGAGAATTACTCGGAAATTCTTTCATTTACCTATGTAAATGTGTTGGTTTAACTTTTGTATAAATCTAACTCAATTAATGCTTTGAAATGTAATGTTTTGTCGGCGTTATAAGTGTATTCATTTTAAAATTAATTTCTAAAATCAATTAAAGAGAAATTTCTCTATTTGAAAAATTTAGGTAGATTATATATATTGAGAACTGTTTGGAAATTATTTTAGCTGCCATAAGTCATCCATCAATAAATATTGCATGTAAAAACGAATTTAAAAGATAGCTTAGCTTGTTTTTAGAAAATATTTTTTTCTGTTCAAAAATGCATACATAAAAAAGATTGATTGATATATCAACTGGAATAATGTATCCATAATTATGCATTATGGCTTACGTCCATCATGAATTATTTATTTAGAATTTTATATAGAATTTATCTTTATTCAATTACAGTCACTTTTAAGTGAGTATTTATTTTAGACGTTGATGATAAACAGTTGAATCGTTTAACGTTCTAATCAACTATCAGTTTTTCAACTGGTATTCAAAATTCTAATAAACCGTTTATTCTTAAATGATGTCCATCTTTAGGCTAGCATGTGGATTTTTTGTACTACCCTTTTTTTTTTTGATTGCCGCATACAACGATTCAAAAATGTAAGGTCAAGAACATTTATATTAAAGTATAAGAATATAACATCGTTTGATAGCCTTCTGTAAGTTAAACCTGAAAAGAATGTTATGACTAAAAATAATGATCATGTATAGTTTTCAAAGTATACGATGGCTGATGATTTACTTGAGATAACACGAGTCTAAAAATCAGCTATATTCAACTTACATTATTCCGCAAAGAAAGAATGATAGTTCCTTCAAGCTACTATGCCTTTTGTTTTTCATTATTTCATTTGCCATTTTGTGTTGCTTTTTGAAATTTAGCCCCCAGTGCCCCTCCTTTAGAAGTCACGGGTGTAGTTCTTAATTCTCGTTCGCTTCGAATATCATGGGAACCGCCTCCAGAAAATACAAGAAACGGAAAAATAACTGTTTACAAAGTATTATACTTGGAGTCAAGCAAACCATCCGATCCATCAATGGCGACTGTCGTAACAGTCGATGCCGAGAAAAATCATGTGATTCTAGATAAGCTCAATACATGGACTGAATATCGCATATGGGTGCTGGCCGGAACAGCGAAAGGGGAAGGACCGCTGTCGGAAGCAATATTGTTAAAAACTGACGAAGCAGGTAAGTTGTTCAAGTGGCTGCAGCGCACTTCTTTTCAAGACATTTTTATATTATCGCTTCTAATGACACGTAAGCCTAATAGCTCAATTTATTACTTTCACACCTAATTTAGGAATTTAAACGTATCTAATTTTACTGAATCTTAGTGAGATAGTTTATGCGTTATAGTAAGTTACTGTAAATAAATGATAGTAAGTTACTGTAAATGAATGTCACACTCAGTGACATTCATTTACAGTAAAGATATATATAACACGGTGCTTACACCGCGTAACCTTTATCTAATTTATTAATCTAAAAGCAGTCATCAAAGTAGGCCTGTGGCAAGGAACTAATACATAAACAACATTTAAAGAACGTTATTTATCAACATGTCTTAAAAAATCTAATCAACCCAGCTAAATCGCCATTTCAATCATTTCAATTCCCGCGACGTGCAACCTGCCTCTCCGAATATAATTCCTAATCTATGCTTTGTTCTTTTCCGCGCGCTGCAATTACGCGGGCGAAGCATCGTGAGTTAGACTAGCGTGATTTCGAACATTCGATGATTGCGTTAGTCCGAGCGCGCGCTAGGCAGTTAATCATTGATGACCCCATAGTCTTGTGAATTCACCGCTGCATTAAAAAACAACGCTTTTTCCTGAATTTGAAAAACACTAAAATCTCTAATAGTAAATTACCTTTTAACGCTAATTCGCCTAATTTTATCCCAAATTAATTTAGTTAACAATAGTTTATGCTTGTAGCATTACTTACTCACACACACACAACATACACACACACACACACACACACACACATATATATATATATATATATATGTGTGTGTGTGTGTGTGTGTGTGTGTGTGTGTAAGTAAGTAAGTAAGTAAACATTTTCCCTTCCGAAATGCTTAAGTTTAAAATAATCAGAAATTGGTCAGTTAGATTACTAACGGTCAACGTAGTTAGAGCTAGCTTCTATAAAACTCATCGTCAGAGTGAGGCCCCAGTTTCCTTTACACCTTCACGCTTTCTGTTCATCTAACTTTAAATATTCTGTTCATCTAACTTTAAATAGATTTGTTGATAATCCCATTCATATAAAATCTGCTGTAAAAAAATCCATATTTATCATAATTATTTTTGTGAGTTTGCTACGTTCCAGCTTAGAGATCATGATTCTCGTCGATGAAATAATCAGTTATGTCTGACAAAATAATCAGTATATTACTGAAATAACATCGTTTAAACAGGTTTATGACGCATCTTTACAGTTATGGACATGTTTTTTTTAGAAATTTCAAATTTAACTCACACTCATGCCTCCATCTTATAAATGAATACTTAAAAGTAGCATCATGCTTACTCTTTTCAAATTACCATTTCTAGTGGATTTAAGTACATGGAAAAAGATTAAACATGTTCTATCAATGCTTGCATTGGAATGCATCTTTTGAAAATAGAACATCATTTGCTCAGTCCGCAAATAGCTAAAATGTGATTGGCTGTACACAGTTTTTTTGTAGAATATAAATTATGTTTGTTGATTAAAATTATAATCAGTGTGTTAGATAATTTCGAACTTTTAGTCGGAATACTTGACATAAGATCATTGGATCTAAGGACAACTTGTGAATTGAATCCTATTATGTCCAAAAACCTAAAAATCAATAAGATTGTCCATCTTCGTGATATGCGGGATACCGTGTAATAGCTACACATTTGATCGACAACATCAACTCCTGCTTTTGTCGTATTGTAATCCAGTATAATCGCTGGTTTACCACCGTTAAATCACGACTAACAATGAATGGAAAAGATTGCAAGGGTCATAAAATCAGACCTGCATCAGATTGGGTGTAGCTATAAATAGAAACTGCTTAGAACATTTAAACCTTACATTGTAGAAACAAACCATTCAAAATTACGAAAATGTTGCACTTTGTAGGCGCGCTCGCTGAAGAGTTAAATCCAAGTCGTCAATCCTTGGACAAATTTTCTCCATAGGTTAACATTGAGGCAAGCGAATCCAATAGGGTTAGTACACAACAGCCTTAATCAAGGAGAACTGGACTTATATTAACATTCCTCAAAATTATTTTTTGAGACAGACTCTAAAATAATCAATTGCGTATGCTTATTATACTTCGTTTTTATTTCAGTTCCGGGAATGCCTTTGGACGTTGATGCAAAACCTCTGAACAGCACCACAATACATGTAAGGTGGCGTCCACCAGCCAATCGAGACCGTAACGGTTTGATTCGAGGGTACCAAGTACATATCCAAGAAATGAACAAGGAAGGAGACCTTGTCAATGAACCCCTTCGCTATGATGTTGCCAGTGAAGAGGCAGAGGAGTACAATGTCTCTGGCCTTCAGCCTGATACCGAATATTCTGTTCAAGTAGCAGCAGTCACCAGAAAAGGAGATGGTACTCGGAGCAGAGCAGTCACCGTCAAAACTCACGGTGGAGGTAAGTTTGACATTTTCTCGTTTTCCTTTTGATCGTGAAAAATAGAAGTTACGCATAACATGCGTAGTTTTTTTGGTATCTTAATGGAAGTTTTACATCACGTTACGAAATTTATCTGTACTAGCATAGTATGATCAGATATCAGGGGACAAGCATTAATGAACTTTTAATCATGTTTAAATTGTACTTAATGATCTTAAAAAAACTGGAAATGAACATTAAAGTATGCAGATATTAGAGCGCTCAGATGGTATTTTTCCTTATCAAATGTCTGATTTCTAAGGAGAGTAATAAAAAATACCGGTAAAAAGCCATTCATGATGAATATTTAATGTCCGTACATCCCCGGCAATTATGAATAACTGCCTGTATTGTAAATTCATCGAGGTTATAATCGACTAATATAATATATTAAAAGTTGATGTAGGATATCGTTTTTGTGTAACAAGTAGTTATGTTACGCATAAAGATACTACGATTTCCATCCTTTCTCGCTTATATAAAGAAAAAATATTTTAAAAAAAGGTTCCTCGAAATTTAAAGTTAAAAGTCGCAAGGTTAAACTCTATAATTTAATGGGGTTAGTGCATAATTAATATTTTAACAGGGAACTTTATCAATTTAGTAGTTTTGGATACATAAAAGTTTTTCCTAAAATTTTGACACTAAGCCCTGATGATCTAATTATTAACAGGCTCTTGTGGAGTCCAACAAGAAATTCTAGGTTAATACTATGTTTATTTATTTATTAATAAGTCTCGTATCTTTCATCTAAAAACCCGAGACTAATGTCCTATATTTGTACTGAGTAACGATTGAAAAATAAGTAATTAGATATTGAATTTAATCTTCTTATAGGACCAATTTCTCTCTCTTTCTCTCAATCTCTGTCCATCTATCTATCTACTTGTCTTTCTATCTATCTTTCGATACTCAAGAAATTTATGATATCAAATATTCTGAAAGAAGGGAAACCAGAAACGAGATCAGAATATAAAACTTTTAGAAGAACATATTTTCTCCAGTGGATATCTCTGTGCCCTCAAATCCGTAGAGTTTATTTCAAAATATTACATTTAGGTCCACGTCGAGGTTAAAAGTCTCATAACTCAAGTGTTACGATATAAAAAGTTGATATAGTTCCTCGGTAATCTACCCAACCATGCCTTCGAGCTGCATTCTTTACATGATCGTACCTTGAACACTGAAGTGCATAGTTGGGTGTTTTGTAGAAAACCGAGATATTGCAGTAAAATATTTTCTTTTGCGAAACATTTCTACTCCCTCCAAAATAATATGTTCGTCCGTACCGTGACGCACTTTATCATTGATCTTCATAGTAGCATTCCAGGAATTTACGCAGGATGGAAAAAGAACGGCGAATGGGATAAAGTATCACCTATAGAGAATTGCTGAAAATTCAATAATAGACTGTCATTTGGTAGACTTGTATTTAAAAAGCAATATATAAATATCTATTTAAAGTTATAAATTTGTATGAGAAAAAGGTATTTCAGTTGATAAATGATCTGGTGATTCGACTTCTCACTGCAGCGTGTCACTTATTTTCTTAAGGATGGTGTATACTAACCCTATTGGATTCGCTCTCCTCAATGTTTATCTATAGAGAAAATGTGTCTACTATTTACAGCTTCATAAATTCTGATAATCCAATAAAAATAGTATATTCAGATATCCTGAACTTTTCTGCACCTTGCAACATGATCCATTTTAGAAATTTCATCCACCAAAGGAATATATGAGCGTTTAAAACACACTATACCAGAATTTTTTCTTCGAATAATTTAAATTTTGAAATATTATTTGCATTTCTTTAAACAAAAATGCCCCAGGGTGTAAAATTTCTTTCTCTATTACGGAGAACATTTTTTTAATCTTTAAATACAAGTCGGCAATCCTTGGACACATTTTCTCCATTGGTTCACGTTGAGGTGAGCGATTCCAATAAGGTTAGTACACAACAGCCTTAAATTGCTTATTTACACAAGATATATTGCAAAGAAGTTTTTCTCATTCCCCCTCCATTATAAAATAATCTAATACGCCATCACATCTGTAATATTTGAGGTTCAAGCTCGCGAAAAAATTACTCACAGCTTTCGGTTTTTCTAATAAAATAACTTCTTTTGGATATTTCATCGAAAAACATGCCCAGTATGATAACTTTACCTTTAGCACAGAAGCGTCATTCAGGATCGCTCAGAACTGAGCCAGTTTTAAAGGATTAGTTTTAATAGCGCTTATATATTCATTATTGGCAGTGAATTACCGTGTACATATAAGGTTGATGGGAGCAATACCTTGGATGTAGAACTTTTTAGCGAAAGTTATCACTATATACCCTCCATGTTAAAGAAAGAGTTCGTCTATTATTTATACATAATATGTACACTGCTGGCCACCCAAATTGCAACACCAAGAAAGACAAGAGATATCACAACAAAATTTATTTTGTAGATAACATGTTGACCAAGTATCAAATGATTAAATTTATAGACTTCTGTGAAGTGTGGTTCCTGCCAAAATCAGTAGCCAGAGTAGCCGCCATTGTTGGAGATCACCGCTGCCACACGCCTCGGCATTGATTCAAAGAGACTTTGGATGAGTTCTTGGGGTACAGCAGACCAAGCAGCTTCCACACGTTGCCAAAGTTGATCTGCTGTGGCAGCTGGGGATGAAATCTGGGTCAATCGTAGAGCAACCATGGACCACATGTTTTTTATCGGCGAAAGATCCGGAGAGCGAGGCGGCCAGGGAAGCAATTCAATCTGGCGATTGACGAAGAACCGTTGGACAATGCGTGCCACGTGTGGTCGCGCATTATCCTGTTGAAATATGGCCGTGGGCAAGCCCTGAAGGTAAGGAAGGACAACTGGCTCCAACACCTCGGAGATGTAGCGCTGGCTGTTTAAAGTACCGGCAATGCGTACTAGAGGTGTGCGAAAGTGATATCCAATACCGCCCCATACCATAATACCCGGTGCAGGACCAGTGTGGCGGTGCATAACGCAGCTATTCAGCATCCTCTCTTCACGGTGTCTCCAGACTCGAATAAGACCATCGTGGTGTTGCAGACAGAAGCGTGACTCGTCAGTAAAGACAATTTCATTCCATTCTGCCGTCCACATCCTTCTGTCATCGCACCATTGGCGACGGAGACGTCTGTGGTTCTGCGTCAAGGGTAGACAAAGCAATGGACGTCTTGCGGACAGACCACTCTGCTGTAAACGGCGTCGAATGGTACGCGCAGACACTGGATAGTGCGTTACAGACTGCATGTGCTGTGCTATGGTTCGTGATGTGACTGAGCGATCCGTCACTGCCATGCGCACAATTTGCCTGTCATCACGTGAAGTGGTGCGCTGAGGTGGATGCGATCGAACACGCCGGTCCGTCGTACCCTCCTGCATCCAACGATCACATATCCGCATTACAGTTGTTTGGTTTCGTCTAACACGACTACCGATTTCTCTGAAAGTATCTCGGTAGGTCACTATCCTTCCTCTGTCGAACTCGGATACTTGATCAAAAGATGATCGCTGTTTTCGACGAGGCATAATTGATCGTTTTTTTGAAAAAACCACAAGAAAAACACAATTGCCGAACTTGAAATCGTCGAAATCTCCAAGCCTTAAATAGCGCTTTGAAGTGGCGCCACAGGCGCGCGTGATGTGCGTCTGTGCTGACATTCTAATCATTTGCATATTTCACCTCCGCTAATGCATGTTGTAAATTTCATGTTATTTGCATGTTTTCTTCAGGGTGTTGCATTTACAGTGGCCAGCAGTGTAAAAGAAGTTTTATTGTTTCTGTGAGATTTAAATTTATCCCAGAGAGTGATCCTGAGAGAACAATACGAAACGTAGTCTAAAATAATAATTCTTGATGGTCGAGGAAAACTAAACGTTACTACTGAAGTAAACATAATGAGCTCACAATAAAAATAAAATATGTCATGATAACGCTTCCTGTATGAAAGAGTCGTTAAACGGTTCCTGTGATAAGGTGCAGACACAGTACACTTTCTAATTTTAAAAAAAAGTTTAATAGGTTTATGTGAAAAGATTAACTTATGTTAAAGATTTTTTAGACTACTGCTAAATTATCTATGCTTATGCGGTAGGTATTTTTGTGGTGTGATATTCAAGATGTGTTTGTCATTTTGTAGCTTGTTCCACCGAAAATGCTTTTTTTGTTTTTCTTTAATTTTGCATATACTAATAGTATTAAGTGCATCGCATTTCATTAGTTTTTTGACTCTCCTTTTAAACTACATTCTTGTGCCAAATTGACAATCAATGAAGAATTGTACGTGAACAAGTAGATTAAACCCTTTAGACGTACTTTTTACAATTTTTTGAAAAGCTGAACTGTTTAAAATAATGAAGAACTACTTCTTATACCATATTTTCTGGGATTCGAATTCTCTTAAGCACGCTTTATATTAGGGGTCTTCAGCCTTTCAGGTGGAGAACCGCAACAGTAAATCCCAGGCCACTTTTCTGTAGAATGAATTACAGAAAGCAATTTCAGTAACAATAATTTTTTTTCTCTATGAAACATAAATCACATATCCCTTGTACTTAATTATGTCACAAGAAAAATTTCACTGTCAAATACTTAATTAGTTTAGTACTGATGTCCATTACAATAGAAAGAGTAAACACAAGAAAAAATTCCAAATTCTATATTAATAAAACGTGACATCACGCGATAATGCAAAGTAAAAGTCATAAATATGTGTGCGAGAAAAGATATATGTATGTGTATCTGCAGTATCAAGCAAAGCCTCAATAATGGTCGCCGTGCAGACAGTCCGTGCTGCTCCAGACATTGTCGCACTGTCCCTGCGGATACTTCTCGTGCTACAAAGAAGCCCCTTTCCTGGCTCAAGGTCCGTGATGTGGCTGTACGTTCCTGCAAGGCCTACCTGACAACATGTTTGTCCTCTCGGGCGTTAGAAGCGGTAGGCCGTTGAAATCCTGCATGGCGTTCAGTATGACCCTCCTGAACACATCGATTCCGTATTCGCATGACAGTCGTTGGGTTCCGACCAATGCGAGCAGCAATATCGCGGAACAATAAACCGCTCTCTCGGTAGACCACAATCTTGCCGCTATCGAATTCCGACACGTGCTTGTAACCGTTTCTCCCTCCTGCGTCCTTCGATTGCGCTTAAATGCTAATCATTCGCATATCCCAGTATCTTCTTCCTTTCATGCGAATTTTGCGTTTGTATCATCCCTTCTTCATGGTGTTGCAATTTTAATGGCCAGCAGTGTATAAACTTACACGTATGTAAGATAGCTACTTACATGTATGTAAGGTAGCTATTTACATGTATGTAAGATAAATTTACATGCATGTAAATTTATTGAAACATCATGTGTAAAATTTTTCTTTACGACTCGAAGTTGAACCATATTTATTTCCGGATGTCATTTTTTCCTCTTTCCTTAGTACCGACACGGCCAGAAATGAATCTTCAACTGACACAGGAGGAGCCTAATTTAATCGTACAGGTGCAGTGGTCGAGGCCCGCGCACACCTATGGGCAGTTGCTGAGCTACAGACTGAGATATGGAAGGACTGATGGCAGTGCTCATATGGAGGAGCTAGAAATCAACCCCCTCGATCATACTACCTCAGTGCGAAATCTAGGTAGGTAAAAATGTGGAAGGGTTTGTAATCTATAACAAACTAACTGCTTGCTTATTCTTTTTTGAGGAGATAAGATTTGCATAAAGCTATGTAAAAAGTAGCCCCTTTTATATTTTTATGTAACATTTACTGAACAGCGTAGGTAGGTTAATTATCTTTATTTGAAAAAATATGTTTCGCTTTATGCGATTAAATACATTTATTTAACAAATATTGGAATATTTTTAGGAT
This sequence comes from Dolomedes plantarius, assembly GCA_907164885.2. NCBI lineage: Eukaryota > Metazoa > Arthropoda > Arachnida > Araneae > Dolomedidae > Dolomedes > Dolomedes plantarius. The sequence continues at coordinate 141,089,755 of OU015497.1, read as the reverse complement.
TCAAATATGCAGACTGATTCGAATCCTAGAAATACTAGACCTCTTAATTAATATATTAGGGTCTTCAACCTTTCAGGGGGAGAACCGCATCAATAAATCACGACAAAATGAAGTTTTTAGCAATGAAGATCAAAGCTCTGTCCCCCTCTCTCTCTCTCTCTCTCTCTATATATATATATATATATATATATATGTGTGTGTGTGTGTGTGCGTGTGTGTGTGTAAGTAAAATTTGGAAACCTCCCCCCCGGAAGGTTACCGTTCCGGCACCTCTATTTCTAGAAAACGAGTTTTATATAGTATACATATATATATATATATATATATATATATATATATATATATATATATTAAAAACTATCACTACATCAATCTATATAATTAAATTTATATACAAATCAGTAGAAAGGCAATATATTAATGTGCTTTTTCGCGTGCTTTGAAAGAAAAATCATCTTAATTTTGCTACGGGTTACAAATTGTATCACTATGCTTTACTTTGCTTGTAACTTCTTAATTTTTTCGCCATTTAATAAAAGATTCATTTATTTATTAAATTATTTTGTTACTTGAATTTAATCTGTAAAGCCATCTGTAAAAATTGAAGCAACAATTTTGCTTCAATTTTAAGAGATGACCTTTTTTGTAGCGATTTCAGCGAATGAAACTTAATATAAACTCCATTATCTAAAAATTGAATCTTGTAACAAATAAATGAAATAATCAAGTATTTTAAAGAAACAAAGTCATTAATAAGAATATGCAAATTAAACTTTAACTTTACTTTTCTCAAAATTCTGAAATTATCTTACAGTTTGCTGGGTTCGTTCTTTATATAGTTATCGCGTTTATACCTATTATCTTTTACTCGTTTATCATATATTAGTGTCAAATTTACATACTGAGTAAAGTATACGGAGTCTTTTCCAGTTTATTAAAAGCTCTACGTTTTTTTTTTATTACAACCTTCCTTCTAGCAATTCTCGTATTTTTTAACGTTTAAGCAAATGCATTTTGACTGATAATGCATGTAATGTTTCACATAGATCGAGGTACAAGGTACGAATTTCGTCTATCTGGAAGAAACTCCCTAGGTTGGGGTCAAGAGTTCGTGACGTACTTGGATACCCCTGAAGGAGGTAAGCTGATTTTTAAAATTCAATTAATTTCTTATGTCGAAAACTGTTTAGAGAAAATAAACAAAAACTAAGTCTGATTCTGCTTTGATGTGTATTTAATACATGACTTGAAGAAATAAAGCCTTCTAGTGTTGGTTTACTAATGATGCTAGTATTAAATTCAGTTTTTACTTTTGTAATTTTTTAATTTATTCTCGAGCAAATATTTTAAGTAAATTATTATTATATTTACTTAAAATATTTGCTCATAAATTAAGTAAATTAATATATGAGTCCCGCCATTGGAAATACAGTGGTACCTCGACTTACGAGTGTCTCGACTTACGAGTTTTTCGAGATACGAGCATTCTCTCGGTAGATTTTTTGCCTCGAGTTACGAGCTAAAATTCGGGTTACGAGCAAGTTTCAGATATCCCACCGCTAGTTTGATCAGCGAATGCCATGTTACGTGCTCATCAAATGAGAACACAAGAAGCATATAATATTTACAACTTTATGTACAATTATTATACAATTGTATAATATTATTCTGAGACTACTATCCAATCTTAAACCGAAAGATTGGATTCTGAGAAAACGCTCTTCGGATTCTCAGAAAGAAGAATCTGGACATTACAGCCACGGTGAACGATGCAACAATCGCCCAGCTTCCGTGTCTCACTCGTTCACTTTAAGAGAGTAGCTGGTAATAAAAGCGAAAGTCAGGAAAGCGGGGTGAAAATATCAAAAATCAACGAATAAGATTTAATTTTTCAGTTCAACCTTTCTCCTCCTCTTCCATCAGCATCTTCAAGTCTGATCTCCAACGTAAATGTTGTACATTACACTTAATAAAACAAATTTATTGCAGTACATTCTATTGTATTGCATTTTTATACAATGTTCGTCGTTTATAAGTATTTTCTTATTTAAAAACATGTAATAAAAACAGTGCGGTGTTTTGGGGAAGCCCGGAACGAATTAATGGCATTTCCATTTATTTCAATGGGGAAAATTGATTCGAGATACGAATATTTCGAGTTACGAGCTAAGTTATGGAACGAATTAAACTCGTAAGTAGAGGTACCACTGTGTATATATATATATATATATATATATATATATATATATATATATGAGTATCATACATAAATTATATGTCAGGTTATCGTAAGCCGAGCTCTCAAGATCTATTATTTTGAAATAATGCGGAATATACAGTTATAGCATCTTACTAGTGATGTGTTTAATAATCATATAGTATTGTGTGACATAGTATGTTATTTGACGTTTATGACATATTATTTTAGACTTAACAATTTTGAAAGACCTGAGTTGTTATTATTATATCAAACTAAGTCAGCCATTTTTTTCTTCTTTATTTACTATAAAATATGATCATCGTTTCTCCTCACGTTATATATACATATTTCATAGTTTTCATTATTTTATTTGATAAACATGGAAGTTTCGTTTCATATAGGAGAGTCATATTTATTTAACACCAACTTGAGTATTTTAATGTACTCAGATGTATTTCTTCTTTAGGTTTCCAATAACTTATTTAATACAGTACATCTTATTTAATTCTTTGCCATCATACGCAGCTGCCAAAGCAATAAGTCAAAAGAATATTTTCTTTTCTTTTTCAAACCGTTTCAGAATGAATGTGTCTCATAGTTTTGTTTGCGTTATGCGTTCTATGGTCTTATAATACATTCTCCATTCAGTTAAACTTTCATCTATAATAATTCTAATAGCTCTTCCATTTTTTTATTATTTAAATTTGTGCTAAAATTTTATTATATAAATTGTATGCTAAAATTTTATTAGATAATTTTTTTAATTTACACGGTCTATTAATATTAATTAATTCTTAAAGTCCTATTGAGTTTCTTTCAGTTTTTTTCTTGGGGGGGGGGATTATCTTAACTGCTCTGTTGTGCCTTTATTGGCATTTTTATGTAAAATGTGTGTTATAGATCGTGTATTGTTATCAGAACTACTTTGAATTATAAGAAATCACTTAATAAATGTAATATTTATGATAGAATTAATAAGGTTCGTTTTTTGAGAAAGATTGGCAAAAAAATGAACCCTTTGATAAGTCCCTATAATTCCTAAAAAACGCTCTTTAAAGTCCTTAAAAATTATTTTGTATGACTAGAAATGCTTGCAACTCTGATATTTTAAAAGACAGTCGTAACTTTCATTCATCATTTTGAAAAGTTCTTCAAACGCACTTTAACTGAAAAATTTCGTAGCCATGGATGAGGTAATAATGCTTGACTTCTTTCATTGTTATTTCATAAATAACATTTCCATTCATGCCTTATAAGAATTACTTATTAACGTCTTGTAATCAATGTGATCTTTATTTCCTTTATAGTTCCTACCGCTCCCCCACAAAATTTGAGTCACAACTTGCAAAGTCCAACAACAGTCGTAATCAGCTGGGACCCACCTATACCTCAATATCGAAACGGACATATCATATCTTACGGTGTTTTGTTTCATAAAGCAACGGAGTCTAGATCAGAACACAATGTCTCAATCACTAGACAAGTGTACAGGTAAGAATATTCCATCAAATATAATTGTTTGGAAGAATTAATTATGTAGTTCCCCCGTCAACAACAATTTTGCAAATTGACAAGAATGAACTTGATATTAGTCATAGGGGGGGGGGGGGTAGGTATAGTGGGAAAAATGTTGGTTCTGTTAAACGTACCATGTATTGAATTCTACTTCGTAAAGTACTTTTATGTTGGCACCTAAGATCACTGTTAATTTAATCTTTGTAAAAGAAAGTTCATTTTATGTCAGTTTTAAACAACAAATATTGTAAAACGTACCAAACACAATAACGAGAAAAATATACCTTAAAACAGCGTTGAAAGTAAGGGAAATTATCGAACAAAAGTCTGCATATTTGGTCAGGAAGCATACATCTCTCTAAAGTTAAGTTAAAATGATTTTGTATGGATTAAGTTCGATGACTTGACACCCGCAATGATATCTTGGTGTAACTCTCATTTTTCATATGAATAAGATTTTTTCAGTGTAGGATAGTAATGAACGAAGAAATGGCAGTTTTTGTGGCAGCTAATTGCTGTATATACAAAGAATGTTACCATTCCCAAGCACAGTACATTAGAAAGTGTGTGCATTTGTTCTGTTTTTACGAAGAGGCGAAATTATTTAACGAAATTTCTATAGAATGGAATGAAAAAACTTTTTGTTAAACTATTCTATAAAAACATACATTGAAAATATTACTCCCTCACATTTCTGGGATAGTTAAGTTGGTAAAATACCATTCTGGAGGCTCGGAAACCCGAGTTCGAATCACACCCCTGGTATACTGTAATTGCAGTGAAATGAACGTTGAATTGAACGGTAATTGACCATTAGAAAGAATCGACAAATGAAGATAAAGCATATTGATGAAGGATAAAACAACAGTATCATCGATAATAATAATAATAATAATTATGTGCGACCAACAACTTACGTCGTTGGTGTAAAATCCGATTCCTTATGGGTTGGGGCTGCAAAAGGTGGTAGAGAACGGGAGGGATAGAATTCGTCATAGAAATTTCCTCCTATCCCTGGTATGTCCCAATGGTCAGGCTGCAGACTTCGAAGTCCAAATCCCTGTGGCAGACGTCGTTATAGTGGCGCTCAACCGTGTAGAAGTATGACTCATTTGCATTGTGAAAATGTTTAGCATCTTTGGAGGATTAAGTATATGATGTAAAGCCAACATGCCATCCCTAAAACGAGGGGATGTAATAAACGAGGCAAGTCGTTGAAATAGAACATCGTTTGCAGACTCGGGTTCGATCCAGGAACTGCTAGACAGTTATTTTAATGCTATTAAAAGCTGTCTTTTTTATTTCAAAAAATTATAAACAAGCTTATATGTATTTAAGCAGATAATATTTTGACCGCTCGTCTATACTAATATATAAAGAGAGAGAGCGGATTTTGTATGTGGAGGGTAATCTCCGGAACCACTGCACCTATTTGTAAAATTCTTTCACTAATTGAAAGGTACATTATTCCAGATGGACATAGGCTATACAGTGGCGTAGCGAGCATAACTGGCGCCCGGGGCACGATACCTTTGTGGCGCTCCCCCCCGAAAAACATATAGTAATATAATATATAGACCATATATTGGCGCCCCCTGATAAACATATAATAACATAATATATAGACCTTATATTGGCACACACCCCCCCCCGAAAAGCATATAGTAACATAATATATAGACCTTATGTTGGTGCCCTCCCCGAAAAACATATAGTAATATAATATATAGACCTTATATTGGCGCCCCCCCCAAAAAAAAATATAGTAATATAATATATAGACCTTATATTGGCGCCCTCCCCGAAAAACATATAGTAATATAATATATAGACCTTATATTGGTACCCTCCCCTGAAAAACATATAGTAATATAATATATAGACCTTATATTGGCATTTCCCTCGAAAACATATAGTAATATAATATATAGATCTTACATTGGCGCCCCTCTGCGAGTGGCGCCCGGGGCATGATAGACCCCCTTGCCCCCCCTTTGCTACGCAACTGAGGCTCTATATTATGTATATCTGATCAGCAGAAAGAAAGTTAGGGGCCTAAATGTTGAGCTGATGCTTCACCTTTGCAACTTTTCCTTTGTCAACCATAGTCAATTAACCATAGCAACACATCAAACGATATTTTCATTTATTATCAGTAAAACATTTAACATTTGAATTTTCTTTGTCAACCATAGTCAAGTAACCATAGCAACACAAACTACATTTTCATTTATTATCAATAAAACATTTAATATTTTAAAGATTCAAGTGGAGGAGGTATTGATAAATGCAAAAAAGATTTTTGAAATTGGCAACGTTTAAGGGTTTATTGAAAAAAATTACATTTGGAACTACGCTTTTTATAGAACATTTAAGGTAAAAAAAGATTTACAATTTATAGGCTATCAACTGGAAATTTATTGGTATAATATTACAGAACTTTATTTAACTTATAAACTTTATGTTTTTGAATTTATGTACAATTTTATGCACAATTTGCGTAAATCGAACTTGAATTATTGACCTTTATTCAAAAAAAGTGTGTTTCATTGAAACTGTGAAATTTATTATTTCGAATAGGCCTAAGTTTGTTTAATTATAAGTAAAAAAGATTGCTTCAATTGAACTGAAATTTTGTATAGATATAGTTGATAGTTCAATTTAAAACATAGGCATATTATTTTTTGAAAATCGGGCCCCGGAGTTTTTTAATTAATGTTTTAATGATTTTGCCCCTAAAAGTTGCTTATTTCGACAGCTTCCTTGGCTGTCCTCGCTGACAGCGAGACTATGGGGCCGAATCGTACCAAAAATCGGCACGCGGGTGGCCCCGGACACGATTCAGTGCCTGACGTAGCCGGATTTTTTAATTTTAATTTAAAAAAGGTTATTAAAATTTTTTTTGCCATTTTTGGTGCTTTTTTCGTGGTTTTTTTTTTTTTTTTGGACTCTGTAGCGGATAGGTTATGGGGCCGAATCGTATCAAAATCGGCATGCGGGTGACCCCGGACACAATTCAGTGCCTGACGTTACAGTTTACAATAAAAATTTCTTTTGCCATCACCATCAACAAATCCCAAAGTCAAACATACAAATATATTGGACTTGACATACGGGAAGATTGCTTTACTCATGGACAATTATATGTTGGTCTCTCTATGTCAGGAAATGCGGAGAATCAATTTATTTTAAAAACTCAGAAAAACGAAACAAAAAATGTGGTATACCATGAAGTTTTAAAATAAATTATACCTACCTAATATCTACTTAAGATAGATAATTGTTCAACCCGGACAAAGTCGGGATGGGCCGCTAGTTCTAATTATAATCGTTCCCTTTTTTTTCATCTCTTACGCCGGTATGCTTTATTCAACTTCATCCTCTACAAAGTTATTAATTTATAATAGTAAGCATTTTATACTATGCACTATTTGTTATGAATTGAGATGAATTTTCTTTTTCAGTTCTCTAGATGAAAACACCGAGTACGTCTACCGAGTCAGAGCGTACACTATGCGGGGTCCAGGGCCATGGAGTAGTCCTGTCACCGTACATACACCAGGGGATGTACCTACAGCTCCCACTAACGTGCAAGCAATGGCTACCTCCGAACAGACGGTAGAAGTGTGGTGGGACCAAGTGCCATACTTTCTTGATATATTGGGATACAAAGTGAGTGCATTAAAGCCCGTGCTTCAAAATATTTTTGGTGTTATTGTTTTTAAGAGTATTTTAATTTAATTAATGATTTTTTAGTATCAGTAACATACAACATCGTGAGCGAAAGATTAAATCACCGACAGAAAAAAAAAAGAAATAACTAAGAGAGAAATGTGAGGTTGCGTAGGGAAATAATTAAATTGTAGAGATATGCGTAAGAAATGGTGATATCGTAAGACTAGGTTCCGTGATACAATGCTTGAGCAATACTGGTATTTCACCATATATTCCATTTTCAAAAGATAATTACAAAAAACAAAATTAGATTTTTTTTTTGTAATTATCTTCAAAATTAGATATTTTTAAATTTTATTTTCTTGAAGTTGGAGACAAATTTTGACTCAAATTTATTTATTTTCACAAAAATAACTCATCTGATAAACAAATGTTCGTATGAAATATCGCTAAGGTAACTAATTTTTGTGTGACTTTAAATAATGGTGGGTTTAGTTTAAAAAAATTTGTAGTACTAAAAATAAATAAAAATTTACTATTAAGACACAGCTGATATTAATTTTTTTCTTACGGAATAACTCGACTAAACGTATATGTATTTATAGTCATTCGCGAGATGTCTTAATTCATCGTTTCAATCAATGTATCTCTGCTTAACACCACATTTTTTTACGACCTGATTAGATTGTAATCATTATTTATATTTACATGAAATAAGCATGCGACAGTTGATTCTACAATTATAACATCACTTCTTTAAAACATTACATGATATTTCAAAAGAATATATGCTGTTTTGATTGACTGCAAGCAATAAACAGTGATAGGTGAACAATTATCGTTACCATGCAAATGTTGCATAACACTGAAGTTTCAATTCGGGATGTAAAAGTTTGATATGGCTGTCTTCGCCAGTTCTGGAGACGTTTAATCTAAAATCGATTTCCGTCCACATGCGACTGATCGTATTTAATGCAACTTCAGTATTCGTGTTAGAAATACTTGAATCTAACTCGTCCAACGGGGATAAATGATAAAGTCTTTCGCAGTTTGAATTTTTTCTTTTCTGGTTACATTTCATGAGATGCATATCTTGTTGACTTGCTTGGACCTCCGCCGACATTTTACCAAACTTCTTTCACAACAACATTGGGATGATGAACTTTTAGCAATAATCTTAGATGATGAACAGAACGGCCTCTTTCAGCAAAATTCTTGCGCCAAGTGTTCATCGAACAAACAGCCCCTGGAAATTTCTTCTGAACTTGTGTTGCAGACTTCTTTACAGCCGAACGCACAGAATTTTCACTCTGCACGATCAGAATTCTCAAAGATTTTTAATAATCTAGTATATCACGCCATCTAGTAGTGACATTTGGTAATAAGATAACGTGACCACAATTTGATTTATCGCTCTATATTGTGACTCTCGCCGAGCTTTTGTAGTTCTTCAGAGTAATTATCTATTCTCCTACAAATTTGTGTACTATTTTTAAAATATTATATGAAAGAACTCTCTAATTTCAACCTCCTTCAATCAAATTATATTCTACTACGGGAATTCAACTCAGAACTTTACATTCCTCTAGGTATGTTTAATTTGAGACCACTGAGTTTCATTCTGCAACAAGCACTATTCACGTAAACCGTGTTATCTTTCCTTCAAATTATTCACTTTAATTGCAAAACTTCCAAATTTCATTTCTCTTCATTCACGGAATAGATTTTATTAGATAATGTTTATTAGTGCTGCCTCTCTTTCATTTAAACTCCTCTCAGTTCATCTTGAAACAAACGTTGCCAACAGCACATTGTATTCTTTAACGATTTTTTTTCTCTATTTCTAAAACAATGCACATGAAAGAAAAATTCCTTTGCTAGTACTTAGTTTTATCAAACATGCAGCTCAGAAGTTGCATTCGCCAATCCAAATCATTAGGCAATAATGTTTCTCAATATTGATTTATTAATGCACTTTTTAGCTTTCAATTTCGAATTTATTTTTCTTCTTGTAACCTTGACAACACGGTTTTCCCCCCACCTCCTTGCAAGTAAACTTTCCCCAATAAATGAAATCAATTTTGCTTAAGCCCTCATAGAACATAAAACGTGTCACAAAACCAGTTCAAAAAAGTACTCTTCCTTTTTATATAAATCGATGAACAACCACAAATGAAAATAAACATGAAATATCGATGTCTTGTCGTGTAATGTGCTTTATAATTTTAAAACATCGAAGTTATTTTACCACTGTGTTTTTTAAACTGTCAAAAGTAGCGTGGCATTAAAAGGAAAAGGAAAGGATATGTGTGCTTTAACTAATTATATAGAGCATTATTTTTCCACAGAGACGAGGGATAGCAAATATTTGGCGAGATCAAAATGACTTTTGACAGGAACTTTCCCTTTTATAAATGGTTTCATGCATCAATAAAATTAACGTCTCTTTTTCTCTGCTATGTTGTTTCTTTTTTTTTTTTCACTGAGTGTGTTGCTGCTTCGAATCAAATTCTACTTGGCCCAGTTTAATAAAGTAAATTCGTACCATTGTTTACCAGAGATAATCAATTAGGGGTAAATATTAGCGTTTTGTTTATGATTGCTTTTTTACTCTCTAAAATTTGTAGTGTGAGTGCGTGTTGTTACGAGGTGGAAAATAAACAAATTTACAGTTAAATGCTTCCAAGACAGTTGAAAGTTCTTTTGCCTTTCGCTATCGCATATTACAGGAAATTATATGTCACATAATACAAAAGAGGCATTTTCATTGTCTATAAGACATGTAAACTATAATGGCGTATGATGTTAAAACCATCAAAATTTAAAAAATCAAAAGTTAGATTTCACAATTAATAATTGGGTTATATGAAAGATGATAGTTACCTATTATTTTTGTGATAGGTATCGTTTGTAAAGTAAAGGGATTTTTAACTTTTAACCATTTGCTAATGAGTATGTTCTTAGAGTAATTTAATTGCATATTTATATTTCCGTGTAGCACATGGAATCCCAAATTTTAACCTCTAACTCTTCTGAAGTATTTTTTTTATTTTTTAATCTCACAAAAGGATGTTGTTATCTTTAAGAATCCTAATCGCACTGTTTACTACTTTTGTTTTCTAGATTTAACCATTTGTAATCCTTTACAATGTTCAAATTCACCTTTTACGGTGTTTTTAAATTTCAGACTCATACTCATGCACATTTTTCTCCGCACGAATAGATAAATACACAATATAGATAAACTTGGGTAGGTAATGTTGTTTGCTTTAGTGTATTATCTGCGGGTAGAAATGAATAGAAGTTTATAATTATTTAAACATCAGTTACGGATATTTAACAAAAGACCGTCTGCCCCCTATATCTCAATGAACAGAAGCAGTTTCGGTAGTCAAGGATTTTGGAAAAACAATACCTTTATTTCTAACGAAAAAGTAGAGTATTGTTTATATATATTTAGGTTTTTAAATAAATTTTATGTCTTTAGGATCAAATACGTGTCCTGTAGTGTACAGAAATCCATATCAAAATATTGGATAAAAAATAGTTTTATTTACCAAATCATCCATTTCCAAAAATCAAACTGAAATATTCTTGAATATAACAGAAGCAATACGATATTCAATATTTCAAAATAGTAATATGAATATTTTTGGCCCCAGAATGTAACATAAGGTATATTAGTTTTAAGTCTTTAAATAAATTTTCCAGTCCTGGATATCAAAGCCGGAACTGTCTATCAGATATCCATGTCAATCATTATAGTAACAGTACTCGCTCATTTGACCAAGAAATTGAATCCTAAACAAATAAGAAGTTAAATCTAAAAATGATAATCTACCTGGCTTCAGAGCAATATAATATTTTATAATGCCTCGTCAATAGTATTACCGTTCAGACATATCGATTAAACCCCTTTACTTGAATGATATAATATAATTTACTTGAAAATATAATATAATTTACTTGAAAATTTAATATATTTTACTTGAATATGATATAAGCGTCATTTACGTTTCAGTAGTTTTGTAAGCTTCTCGTTCTAATATTATGAACCTTTACAAGAAATACAACATTAAAGCAACATTCTAAAAGGTTAATTAAAAAGTTAAAATAGCTCTGTGTAAAAACGTCAGAAATATTTTATAGCAAATGTTTCCACTAAACACCCAATAAATTTTTTACACAATTCTCTAATGTAATTAATGGTAATTTTACTGCCAGCTTGTGAGAAATGATATATATAATATAAAATGAGATTCTTCATAACTGTCAAATTAAAGAGTGCACATTCATACGTAGAAAAGAGTGTGTTCTGTTACCACCGTAAATTCATTTGCCATCCACGTATTATATATAATTGGAGATGCCCCTGAAATCCCCTTATAACAAACTAATGCTAGCAAACTAGTAAGTTCTCATTGGTATTTTTTTCTACAAACTTCTGTTATTGCTCATATTGTTCCTTTAAGGGGGTCCAGGACACTAAAGTTCTTCAAATTTTTGAAAAAAAACTTATTGCATTAAAAAAATTTCTGTTCTTTACCACTTAAAATGACGTTCGAGTCATGTTTCTATCTTGGTTAGAACAAGAGATATTAATTCTTGGTTTTGCAACATTCTAATAGCAGCCAATCTTTGTTTAAACCTTTAAATGCGTTTTTCTGTATGATAGGTTTTTTCACCATTTCTCGTCTTTAAATTAATATAAGTCAACAACCGTTAAAGATAAATGGTTCAAACTTGGAACACGACTTTTTCAATTATTTTACTTTATTTTTGATTCAGCAAGTTTGAAAAAAATATTTATTTTTGAAAATATGATTTTTTAAAAATGAGTTACATCATTTTTTAAATTTTTACTCTAAATAGTTTTAATTTTTTAAAAATTAATATTTTTTTAAAATGTTGAATCGAAATTAAACCTTATTTTTTTCTGTTTAATTAAATGAAAAAATTTTGAATTTAGACAAATGATATTTCGAGTTATAGTGATTTTAAATTACCCCACTTTAAAAAAAAAAATTTTAAGTTTATGAGAAGTTTTATGATGTGATTTTGTTTAAAAATTATATGGTTACCCATCACAAAAAATTCAAAATTTTAACTCAATAAATTTTTTAAAAATTTTAAATGTGTCCCGGACCCCCTTAAAGAGTAAAAATAATCGAGAATTATGAATATTGTGTTGCAGGTTCTATACACCCAAACTGCAGTTGAAGATCTCGAGGAATGGAACGAGAAGGAAGTCCCTCTTACGTGGTCGGCGGAATTAACAGGTCTAGATTCGCATGCTATGTATGCGATTCGAGTCGCAGCTGCCACTAGACAAGGGATTGGACGTCTTTCTGAACTGATAACAGTCCGAGTAACGCCAACAGGTAAGATTCCTTAACCTAAAAGCATATGGATTCCAACTTTTTAGGAATTGTATGTGGATTAGTTAGTATGGAAATGTGGATTCTACCTTAGGGGAAACTCTGGTACTCTTCGCCGGCTATTTTCAAATGGCAGTATCTTTACTTATAACAAAAATCGTTTGTATACATTACGAGCTTTATTCTCTTTAAATAAAAATCACATCAAGTGTAGAAAAAAAAATTGTAAATGATATTGAAAATTTTAAAAAAATTACAAATGGCCCTAGGTACAATAACACTATTGTACCTAGGGCCAGTTATTTCCAAAATCTGAAATTGTTGTTTACAATAAAAAAAACAATTTGTATGCTTTATTTCTTCCATGCACAACTTCTAAAATCGTCGTATGGAAGAAATGTTAATTGTAGGCAATGTCTTAAAGGAAGAAATGTTCATCACTTTCAAACACCTGTATGTTTTTTCTCCATTGTCTTCTTAATGATCCCACATAATTTTTCTGTTTCAAACACAGATTTCGTAACCCTTTTTTTAACAATTACTTTTTCAATATTTGTGCTTGAATTTCATTTTTCTAGGGGGTATCAGTGAGAATTCTACACTTGCCATGTTTTCGTCCACCTCTTTTTTACCAGAGGCCATGGCCCTAGGTACAAGATGTTGTTTTTGGCAAAATGGCTTCCATAGCCAAACACCTGCCGAAACCAAAAATTGTTTTTATATCACTTTTTCCTTTAATGATTACAAAAATTATCTGCTATACATTAAAACATAAGTTTGCACTTACTTTCACAAAATAAGACTTCAAATTGGAGTGAAAAAATTTAGTTTTGATCATCAAATCAAGACTTTCTTTTCTATTTAACTATAGCTTCTTCTTGCTTTCATTAAAAATGTCTGTTATGATTTGAAAGTGTTGTCACTCACTCCAATGAGTAAAAATCCTGTAAAATAATAATTATTTAAAGAAAGCATGGTGGCCCTAGGTACAAGAGTTTCCCCTATATATGGACTAGCTGAATACCCGTTCTTCGCTACGGAGTACATTCAAATTAAATACAACGGTCAATGTATGCAATTAATGCCTATATATATATATATATATATATATATATATATATATATATATATATATATATATATATATATATATATATATATATATTATATATATATATATATATATATTATATATATATATATATATATATATATATATATATATATATATATATACTATATTTATAATAAATACAACGATCAATGTATGCAATTGGTGTAAAAAACAAAAAATATATATATTTATAAAAAAAAATCGTAACGGATATTTTTATAGACAAAATAATGTAGAAGAAAATATTCAAATTAAATCTAATAGAACATACTAAAAAATATTGTACAGTTTGAGGAACATATCGTTTACTGCATTTTAATATTTTTTTTGGATAATGTCCAATCGTCTGCCGCATTGGCAAGAAAAAAAATATTTTTTGTCTATTGCGTTGTTATTCATGTGACGCAAAATTAGTTTAAAGTATCACAAAAAGAAAAGAAACCACGTGATCAGCATTTAATAAATTAAATTTTAAAAATTAAACTTTGAAAATTCACCAAATATCAGAAAATGGAGGTAAAGATTCTAAAAAGATTTCATTTTGAAGGAATTTTTATGATCTTTCTCGTGAAATAAATTTTATAACGCTCGGATTATTATTTTAAATGCAAACCTGAAAAAAGTTACAAAAACAGCTTAAAAATTGAATTTAAAATATCTAAGAAGAATTTTTCAAAAATCTTTCTTAGTGCACCCCTACACTATAAGAAGAAACGCCATGCAAAATTTCAGGCCTTTAGGTCCAGCGGTTTGGTTTGTGCGTTGTATGCCAGTCAGTCAGTCAGTTACGGAACTGTTTATATATATATATATATATATATATATATATATATATATATATATATATATATATATATATATATATATATTACTTAAGTTAGGAATATGAATTTCAGCTTGTTATAACAGTTCGAGTAACGCTAGCAGGTAAGATTCCTTAATTAAAAAGGATATGGATTCCAGCTTGTTGGGTTCTGTGTAGTTCAAAAATGATTATCCACATTTATTACTTTCCGCCGAATATTAACCTTATTATAAACAACAATAAATAGAACATTAACTAATGTGTATATTTGATCGTTATTTCGCTTTCGCACGCGTCAAACAGTAAGACCCTTTTTGTTCCGGTTCGTTTTCTTTGATTACTAATTGAGTGCAGAAGAGAGAGATACTTGTAAGAAAGATTTTCATCTAATTTAATCATAGCTTAGTAAATGTGCCTCGGGTTAAAAACTCCTGACGTCTAAATTATTTTGAGCCTCGTACCTATTAAGGATCAAGACAATTTGATTATCCTTTTACTTACGATCTTTTTATGTTTCCTTTTACTTACGATCACAATAAATTAATTTTGTTAGCTTTACCTTTAATATTTGACGAGTGACTACTTTCTTGGGTATGAACAACAACAATTTTGATATAGAAGGTGTGACCGATAAATAAGGTGACTGATTACAGAAATATTACAGTATGATATATTTGCATAAAATAACCTTATTGTCTTTCGAAGTACTCCCCGCCGGATGTAATGCATTGCTGACAACTTTCATATACAAGTGTTAGAAACTTTTGGAATAGTCCTCCTTCGCTACTACTTAAAGTTCCCTGGGAACAGCAGCTAGGATATCTGAAATGTTTGCAAATCTGTGTCCTTTCAGGGCCGATTTCAGTCTCGGAAACAGGAAGGTCTGAGGACGAAAGATCAGGGGAGTATGTAGGGTGGGACAACTCAGTAATCTGAAGCTGGGCGAGCAATCGTTTCACACACATAACAATACAAGGCCGTGCAATATCGTGCAAAAAGTACCACTTGCATAATCCCGCAACAGCGAATTGCGGCCGCACACGACAAATACGCGCCAAGAGGCGCTTGAGAACATAGCAGTAAAAATCAGCATTAATTTTTTGTCTTAACGGTACGAATTCTTTATGGATTAATCCCTGTGTGTCGAAAAAGGTAATCAGCATTGTCTTAACCTTTGATTTTTCTAAACGGATTTTTTTCGATTAATTTGAAACAACATTTCATATTGACTCTCTGCTTCATGACACAAGGCACTAACAACTGTTGCGTTACAGCTACCGCATAAACAAACACCTACAGAGAAATTTTGAAAACGAAGTGCAAAATTTACGTAAGACAGGGAAGAATGCAATGCACATGTGTCAGCGCGTCGGGTTGTTTTTAATTTTCGAAAAGAGGGGGGATTCACCTTACTTATCGGTCTCACCTTGTATTCTTCAGCAAATATAAACTGTTAAAAGAAGCACACTATAATTAAATTCATTGCTTTTGGAAGATTTTCTGAAAGACGCAATCCTTTCTTCTTAAAATTCTTTAAATTTTATGAGTTTAACGTTTCGAATCCGTATTGAAAGAAAAATACAAGGTATGGTAAATCTGAGGAACTCTATACCTCGAAAATTTCTCTCAAAAAATTCAATTTTTTTTATCTATACTTTCTATCTCACCTAAAATTAAACTATCATATTAGTTATATATTTTTCAAGTTACTTTATGCTGGTGCGTTTATATTCTCCTTGCCAAATTCACAGCATTTTATAAATATGGAGACTAAAGGGAGAAAGAGGAAACAAAAATATTATTATAAAATGGCCATATATTTTTACCCTAATAAATTAAAAATTTTAAAATGTGTCTGCTATGAAACTTTATTTAATGCAAGTGAACTCAAAATTTTGAATTTAAAAAGATTGATACTTTGATTTTTTTATAAATATTATACGCATTTTTATATTTGATTGGGAAACATAACGGGTTAGATAATAAAATTTCGTTATACACCGTAATCGTTTGCTTTGCTTAGCTGAAATAAAAAATACCTCTTCCATGTGAATCTTTATCAGATGTGCCAACACAGCTCCGTGCTCAAGATGTTACAACACATGGAATGTTATTGACTTGGAAAGCTCCTACGAAGCTTGATGCAGTAAAATATAAAGTAAGTGTTATCTAAAACTTTTTTTGTTGTTGTTACGCTTTCACATCTGTGAAATGTGCCATTGTCGTCGCCTCCATGATAGAAGAATTTACATGATCCGTGAAGTGAAGCATAAATAATTTAATTTACAAAGTGTAATGAGTTACGTTATTATTTTGCATTTCCTGAAGTTATCTTTCCTATCTGTCGAAATCTGCAGGTAAATTTTCAATAACTTTTGATAATGCTAATTAAAGAAAACGCACTCTGAAATTGAAAAATTACTATAATGTTAGGGCAAGACGGGTTGCTTATACAGTGAGCTAAAGTTGGGAGTTTCTCAAGAAAGAGAAAATGCCACTGATATCAAGCCAGGGTAAAAGATGTGGTCTTTCACCACAGCCAACAAAGCCAACGACCCAGTAATTAAATTAAGGTAGATAGTACTAGTCTTAGTGCCTAGTTTGGGAGTTAATAAGTGGTAATTAAAGCATATTATGTGATGTTTTGGAATGTAAGTATTTAGAGGTGGGATTGGTAGGTATGACATACTTTGAAATCACCGGGTATGACATTCTTTCAGGTGCTTGAATTATAGGATAGTTATCAGCTCATATTTAAGGATGTTATGTACAAACGCTACTGGATTCGCTCACCTTAATGTTAACCTATGTAGAAAATTCGTCTACTATTTTCAGCCACATAAACTCTGATAATCAACTAAAATGGCATTTTCAAATAGTGTGAACTTTTCTGCACCTTGCAACAGGATTCATTTTATGAATTTCGTCCACCAAAGGACTTTATGAGCATTTAAAACACACTATAACAGATTTTCCACCGCATCATTTAAATTTTAAAATATTATTTGCATTTTAAAAAAAAAACGAAAAATGCCCCAAGGTTTAAAATTTCTTTCTCTATTAAGGAGTAAGGGGGATTTTTTAAAAAAAATCTTTAAATCCAATTCAGCAACTCTTGGACAAATTTTCTCCATAGTTAACATTGGGGTGAGCGAATCCAATAGAGTTAGTACACAGCAGCCTTAACAATATGCTCTGAGACTTTTCAGTAGCCATGGAGGTCTTTACAATCAATAAGTTTATTAAGTCGCATTTATCAATTCGTTTTATTATAATTTGACAAGATTGATGCATCTCTGTGTAGTCTTTTTTCATCACATTCTAAATCTAGGGGTAGTTTAAACAAACTAAGATCGCTAAGGATTAGGCCGATGTATGATTGCTTAAAACTACTTTGATAACTATAAATAATCCCTAACGATATGATCGTACATTGGTATGAAAAATCAGATTACCAGCCTGAGAAATGTGAATAAAAATCAACTCACGGAGCACTGAACTGAAGCTTCTATTTTTAGTCTCATACGGAAATAGCTATTGGTGTATATAAAGTTGTAAGCTATTTGCGTGGTAAATGATACATGCTTAACACTAGAAAGACGGCTGCCGTCATTTTGACGGTTTCGGACATACTATTGAGCGCTATGTCTGTATTTATGTCCTCAGGCTTCTGAAATTTTACGACTTTTTCTAATTTTACGCGAAATATGCACACACATTTACAAAATTATATTCGATAGTAAAGAGGGGGAGATAATGTATTGTATACCTACAAATACTGAAAGCCGCCAGTTTGATGGTAATATAGAAAGCAGGCAGAAAACTTCAAAATAATACCGGGAAAATGTTAGTTACTTTTCGTCTCTTTCCCCTTTTGTAAATAACAGAAATATTGGCTCTTCGGAATATAGGTGTTGAAAAATAAGGACTGCACAAACTATATTTTTACGGATAAACCATACCAGGTTGTCAGCTCTGCATACCTGCATAAAAATCTATCTAAATATATACTAATTTATTATATATTGGTATGAAAGAGTTCAAAATTTAAAGTATTTAACCATTTAAAAAAATCTTAAATTCTTGATTTTATTTTTAACTGTCAAAATGCCGGCGTTCAGTCTTTTTATTAGGAAAAAAATCCCGTCTTTTTCGTGTTAAAGCCCTGTGCATTAAATGCTTCAGTTGAACAATCACGCATTTCAATACTAGAAATCCACCGTCCCTGATATGAATTATAAGTTTCTTTTACTATTGTTTACTATTTAAATATCACTCCTTAATTTTGAAATTAACATTTTGAAGTCTAAGAGTAATAGGTTTTTAAACTAATCGCGTTTTTTTTAAATAAAAATCTTTAAATATTTTTTTTTACTTGGTCTCCGTAAACTTTATCGTAAATAGTAATCATCAGATTTTGTATACAGGTTTATCTTATGTCAAAAATTCTTATATCAAAATCTTATATCGAAATGTAAATATCTTTAATATCTTATATCAAAAATTCCGTAACATTTATTTTCTCTAGACTATAATGTCAGTTAAAAAGGGTTAGTTTAAGATGAATTTCTGATTTTTTTTTTTTTTTTTTTTTTTTTTTTTTTAACGAGGAGGCACTTGTCGCTAGACAATTGTCTGTATGTACACCGCGAGACTGCTGGCCATTCATTTAAAGGGGCACAATATAGGTGGCCAGCACTACCCCCTACAAGCCAGTCCCGTAATTTAGAACTGAGTCAAGTGACGAGACCGGTACACTTGACCCCGCGCTTCCAGAGATAAATGTGAAAACTTGGAGGACATTGCAGTCACAACAGATTATTCGTGCACGAGCCGCCATTAGTGTACACGGCGGTGGATTTGTCAGATACGGGCATCGAACCAGTGACATTCAGATCACTGGTTCGTTGCCTTTGCCCACTGGGCCGCTGCGCCCGAATTTCTGATTCTAAAAGCTATTTTAAAATAATTTTTAAAAATTATGAAACTATTAACGAAGATTGAGGAGATACTTTTGTATAATTTTGTAACTTGACTAAGAAATTATTTTATTTTACTTTCCGCGTATTGTTTTGACAAAAGTGTAAAATAAATTCTTTATAACTGACAATAATTGGTCAAAGATATCAATATCTTGTTACATAAAATAA
The DNA here is from genome assembly GCA_907164885.2 of Dolomedes plantarius. NCBI lineage: Eukaryota > Metazoa > Arthropoda > Arachnida > Araneae > Dolomedidae > Dolomedes > Dolomedes plantarius. The sequence continues at coordinate 141,069,918 of OU015497.1, read as the reverse complement.
TTACAAGATAAAAAGAACTTTTTATATACCACGTTTTTAAATTTTCTGTTGAATCATATAAATTTGACAATTCTATGTATTAATAAACACTTTTTTAAAATTTTTTTGATGAATTATCCCATCAACTTGAAAGAAAATTATCAAATGCGTAATAAAGAGAGCAATTATAAGAAATTTTCAAACAACAAAATTAACTGAAAATGAATTCAATTCTGCTTAAAAATGGCTAAAAGTATCAAAAGAATGCATTGTCATCGTGTTCTGAGCTATTCTAAAAGTTTCAAATGTCTAGCTAGTCGGGAAGTTAGTTAAAAATCGATTGCAAGATTTGTACTGGACAAACAAGAAAGTGAGTTAATAAAAACATGATAATTATACCGTGACGAGTTCCCTTATTAGCGGGGTAGAGCTATGAGAAACGGCAACATTATTTTGAGAAAATAGATTCTTGCCAAAATTTTCATTTTAAAATATATGGTTCTATATTTTAGATATCATACAGTGCGCACAAGGAATTTTATGACAGCCATGGTGTACTTCAAGAGCTTCCAATCCCAGCTCAAGTAGTGTACGTAGAGGCAGACACAACAGAGCTACGTGTTGACAATCTCATGCCATTCACAAGTTACCAAGTCAATATTACTGCCATCCCATCAGATGAGACTTTCAGGCCTCCGGCAAAAATAACTGTTACAACTGCTATGGCTGGTAAGTGGACCTTTATGCTCTAAATGTACTCTAAACCCCACACACCTTAAACTGATCTTTTGACTGAGGTAGATTTATCGACTGAATCATTTATTGTTATCGTAAGAATAATATTTATTTACATATTTATAGGCTAAAATAAAGCTCTATTTTTTTTCAGTTTGTAATCAAAATTATGTTATCTTCATTTCACTGTAGGTTTATAAATGTATTTAATATCGTTAAATTAAGGCTGCTGTGTATTAATCCTATTGGATTAGCTCACCTCAATGTTAACCTATGGAGAAAATTTGTCTACTATTTACAGCTCCATAAATGCTGACAATCCAATAAAAATGGTATTTTCAGATGACCTGAACTTTTCCGCACATTGCAACAGGATTCATTTTATAAATTTTGTCAACCAAAGGAATTTATGAGCGTTTACAACACACTATAGCCCGGTGGCGTAGTGGTTAAAAGCGTCAAGCTGCCATCCCACAGGTCCAGGGTTCGACCCTGCGACTGGGCAAGGTCGACTCAGCCTTTCATCCCTTGAGTGGGTCGATAAAATGAGGACCAAGCATGCTTGGGAACTAAACTCTGGGGTCCCGCGTCAGATTGACCGCCTGATTGAGACATATGCTGTATGGCACCCCAAGGTCAAGAAAGCGGAGATGGGTACCGCCGGCCCTGGTCCACATTTGACTGTTTCACCGTGAGTTTAGTTTAAAACACACTATACCAGTTTTTTTCCCCGAATAATTTAAATTTAAAAACATTATTTACATTATTAGAAAAAAATTCGAAAAATGACCCAAAGTGTAAAATTCCTTTCTCTATTAAGGAGTACAATTTCCTTTAAAAAATCTTTTAATCCAAGTCGGCAATCCTTGGACAAATTTTCTCCATAGTTGAACATTGAGGGAGTGAATCCAATAGGGTAAGTACACAGCAGCTTTAATACACTGATCATGAATACACTGTTAGACTTCAGAATTGTAGAGCCTATCTTCTTAGAATAACTTTCGCCTGAGATACAGGTTTGTGTTGCTTTAATGTTATCTTTTGGTCACTTGAAACAACCTTTTGATGATTGTAAAATTTGAGTATTAACACCAGTAAAGATACCGCTCCCATTTCGTAGTGGTTAGCGCCACGATCTTCCACAATTCCATTGTCCTGCTAGTCGTTATTTCCTGGATTTTTTTTCTTTAAAGGATATCTTTTGCAACAGCTATTCATGTTCATGCAAAAAAGAGAACGAGGCTCTAAATTTAATTCAATTCAACTGAGACAATGTCTTGATTAAAAATTTTCTGAAATGACCAACAGTTGAAGGTGGTTGAAGTAATGTGTATTGCTGTTAATTATTCAGAACCCCCCCCCCCAAATAAAATTTTATAAATTTCACAATTCTCGCAATTCATCCCTGCATTTGAAAAGAAAGATCGAAAAATTTCTAGTTTTCCAAGCCTAATTAGGTGATATTTGTCTACTTTGGTTCAGTGAATTAGTTCAATTTTAATCTGAATCTAGATGTCTACAAATGAGCACAAGGTTCAGTTATAAACATTTATTTACATCATTTAAAGAGGGTCTACATAATGCCCCAAATCTAAGAGTCTGCTTTCATGACGAAGTCTACGTAAGTTTCGTCCGGTAGAATTCTAAAATAAGATGGGGAAGCTGCTCGCTACGTCATACATTTCGTCACAGCATTACCTATATCAGACTAGATTTACCTGATATCTCTTTTAATGTCTATATTTTTCAATGCTAATTCTTCTCTGACAACTGGTGCACTTTTGAATAGTGTCAAAATGAACGACATAAGATTATAAAAAAAAATTAATACCCAGACGTTATCGATTACCTAATTAGGTTCGCGATTTTTTTTCAGTATGGTCTGAAAGATTTCTTCATGCGTCATATATTAGTAAACGAGATGCTTAAAAGAAAAAATTTAAGTAATAGATTTCAAAACATATCAAGTGAAGTAGAGAAAAAAAATTTAATTGAACCATATAAAAAGTATAGAGAATAAATCATTTAATATAAGTAAATTCACAGTTAAAAAAATCAGCTTAACTGGTGACAACAGTTTTACTGAAATGCACTTTTCAAATAAAATATTCATAAAATTGCGAATGAGTATAAAGTAACTGGAGACGGTAAGCGATATTTAATTTGAAAAACCTATGTGAAAATAAAAACTGAAAGAAAAATTCTAAGGATTTTTACTTATTTTCTTTGTACGTATCAAATCTGAAAGAAATTCAGTGTAGAGTAAATTTATGATATCGCGTGGGATTTAAATCCGTTTGATATTAAGTACTTTTTTTTGCTAGAAATATATATTTCAGGGGTTTTTCCGAGCTTTTTTAGAAGTGTTATAAAATAATAAGGAAGATGTAAGAATAACCAAGATTTTTGGTAAAATTTAGCTGTAAGCTGTTTTGGGGGTGTCTCTAGGGGCTTTACTTTCAGAGCAAAAGTTTTGGAAGTAGGAAATATCATCCAGGAGCTAGTTGATAAGCAAAATTTGTTTTTTTTTTATCATTATGTTTATTTGTTCAAAACTTTTAAAAGTAGATGCATGAGTATAAATTATCTTTATAAATTTTAATATCAGGCTATTATGAAATTTCTTAGGCTTACATAACTGATATAAATTTTAATGTTGCATATGAATTAAATAAGTAAAGTAAAAGCAATAAATAGGATGTAAAATGAAAAGCAATATATTTATTCTAAACTAGCTCAATACCCGTGCTTCGGTATTGATTACATTCAAATTAAATACAACGGTCAATGTATGCAATTAACGCCAAAAGAAAACAAAAAAAGTATATTTATAAAAAAAATCGTAACGGGTATTTTTATAGACAAAACAATGTAGAAGAAAATATTCAAATTAAATCTAATAGAACACACTAAAGAATATAGTACAATTAATATAGTACAGTTTGAAGAACATTTCTTTTACTATATTTTAATATTTTTTGGATAATGTCCAATCATCAGCCGCATTAGCAAGAAAAAAAAAATTGTCAATTTATTTCGTTGTTAGATACAAGTCTTCTTAGTATCTAAGATACGTTGTCTTCTTAGATACAAGTTATATCGTTTTATCTAAGAAGAATTTTAAAAAATATTTCTTAATGTACCCCTACACTATAAGAAGAATCGCCATGCAAAATTTCACCCCTTTATGTCCAGTGGTTTGGTCTGTGCGTTGTATGTCAGTCAGTTACGGAACTGTTTTATATATATAGATTATAACAATAGTACTCGTCAGAAATCTATCACTTCATATCTATCATTCCATAAGTTTACAAGAGCAGTTTATGAAGTTAGAAGGATTAAACATATTCTACAACACTCAAGTTAAAAATGTTGCTAGATTTTATATTGCCGAGAAATTTGATATTTGTATGTATTTGCTCTCTCTTTTAATTAACTATTTTTATTTCACAATCTACTTGCTGTGCAATATTATGTGTTCCGTAATACATTCATAACCCATGCTATTTTTCTCGAATTTTTAGCATTTTGAAATTTACTGAGCTTGTTTTTACCTTCTATAAGCTACACGTAGTGTTGTTAAATAAATAAAATGAATCCTAAATAGTCTAAATACTAGTTTAAGCAATCACCAACAATCTAGATAAGGAGCTTCGCTTCTTCGTGAGGTGCTTTATTCAGCTGAAGACCTTTGATCTCAGATGCCTTCTAAGAAAACACTTAAAGTCCCTTTCGTATATACATTCTCCTCCAGTTTTCTTAGATTCTTTGTTCCGATGTTTGAAAGAAGAGCACTGTTGTGAAATGCATCTTTTTTGTTGCTTGATCTAAAAAAGCGACTTGATTCCTTCATTTTCTTCGAAAACATCGCTCTGTAAGCGTATGAATTTTAGACTATTTTTGGGATAAATAGTCCGCATCAGGAAATGAGCAGTTTAACGATTTTAAAACCTAGAAAATACAAAAGGTTGAATATGTCATTTCTTACAGCAAATGATTGTCTTAATTTCAGCCCCCAAACCGATGGTCAAACCCGATTCTTTGGGAGTTCACAATATGGAGATACCAGTAGTGCTTCCCCAGGCGTCGGAAGAGTATGGCCCCATTAGTCATTATTTCCTGGTTGTGGTTCCAGATCAGTTTGCTTCCAAAGAGCCGGATGATTTCACAATTGAAGAAGTAAGTAGCCTGAGTATATTGAGTATTTCAAGGATTTTTTTAAACGAAAAATCAAATTTTAAATTTGACTATAGATATCTTCTTTGATCAATCCCAAGATTTAATTATGAACCTCCTCCGAACACTCAGTCAACAATGTATTAGTCAATTCATTTGATTAGTAAATTCTTTGAAATATTTATTATTTCTAATAGTGTTTTATTTACAGAATTATACTTAAATATTTTATGATATATTTTCTTTTTATTATTTTCTTAATAGTTTTTTTGCACTGGAACAAATTGCAGTGATTATTAAAATTTTGTTCAAGGGCATTTTGATAATTAATTAATACATTGTTAGGTCAGCAGAAAATAAATAGTTAAAACAAATACTTGTTTTTATGGGGAGGCCCATTATAGGTTTAGTCTTGTGGTTGATCAAAGAAATGTTCATTATAAAATATTGTTCTTGTAATAATATCAGAAGAGCTTTAATTGTGAAGTTTTTATCACATTTTTTTTCATTTGTTAATTTTCTGACATCATTATGCATAAATGCCGCGAAAGATAATAGCATAATTGGAGTAAAATGATAATTAATTAAAATTTTTTGCTTACGTGCTTACTTTTTGCTAAATTCCCACTAGTGACCATTTTTCTGGGTTTTTTAATAGCTATATAAAATCCTATGATATGAAATCAATAATAAGTTCAATTTTAAAAAACATTTTACGTTGTAACTAGCTACAAAGCATCTTTTGTAAAAATAAATTGTGTCATATTATCTTTTAATACTTTGACAATTTTCAAATATTTGTTATACTTAAAAACTAAATATAACTTTTTAAAGGCAAAGAAAGTTCATTAGCTTTTCTCCTTTTTTTCACTGATGTGTAGTTAAGATATATGAGATGAATTATAATTCATCGCTACGTTTACTCTATACTTTTAGACTTCTTCCAACATCTGAAGACCCATTTTCTGTAAAATCACTTTAGTTTGAAATAATTTGTAAAGTCTAAATCTAATTACGAGTCACAACTAAGAATTGTCTTAAAGTTTAGAAACATGCCTCAGAGCAATTCTCTTTTATTTTTTTATTTTAGTTTACTTTAAAATTGTATTTCTTTATTTCATCATTTATTATTAAAAATGTTGAACATAGAAATGTTGCGTAGCTTAAGTTCTATCTAATGGGCGTCAAAGTTCAGGAAATTTTTCTGGTAATATTTCTTCATTTTTTTTTTGTTTAATGGTGTATATTATATTATGTTACAATAACATTTAGACTGTTGTGTATTAACCCTATTGAATTCGCTCACCTCAGTGTTAACCTATGGAGAAAATGTGTCAAAGAATTACCGACTTGGATTAAAAGTTTTTTGTTTAAATATTGTACTCCGTAATAGAGAACGACATTTTATACCTAGGGATTTTTTTCGTTTTAAAAAAATGCAAATAATATTTTTAAATTTAAATTATTCAGGGGAGAAAATCTGGTATTGTGTGTTTTAAACGCTCATAAATGACTTTCGTGGACGATATTTATTAAAATGAATCCTGTTGCAAGGTGCAGAAAAGTTCAGGCTATCTAAAAATACCATTTTTATTGGATTATCGGCATTTATGTAGCTGTAAATAGTAGACACATTTTCTCCATAGGTTAGCATTCAGGTGAGCGAATCCAATAGGGTTAGTACACAGCAGCCCTAAGGATCATGACTATTTAAAAAGAGATTATATGCAAGTAATGGAATACAATGAATCACTGCTGGAAAAGACCGTTTTCTGTAAATAACCAATGTGCGATTGATATCATTTATCACAGTTTTTAAATTATATATATATATATATATATATATATATATATATATATATATATATATATATGTATATATACAGGAAAATTCAAACATAATTAATGAAACATTATTTAACCCAAAAATGGTTATGTACCTGTAATGTATTGTTATAAAAATTTTGGTTAAGTAATTGTAAATACGTGATATGAATATTTGAGATTTTTAAGCTTATTTTTTTTCAACTGAAATGACAGAAAATTGATTATGTGGGTAACGCTTTATTTGAGTCTGGGGGAATTTTATTGGCGCCAAGCCATGTTTTGACGCCTGCAATATAACACCCATTAGACGACCTTCATTAACTGGATATGGATATCATGTCCTCATAAACTGACAATTATCAATATTTTATTACAAACGAATGAGATTTTACTATCAAGTTTATAATAAAATGAATACAATTTTTGTCTTTCTAAAGATGTTTCTTGTCATCTGAACTCAATGAACGGAATTCAGAATATTTCTACAGATGTCTGTACACTGAGTTATGGAGCAGAAATTCATTTAGGATTCACATTAAACTTGCATTACTTAAATATTTTGAAAAATTGTTAAAATGACTAACGCCCCTCTCGTTATAATCTGTTATAACTTCCATATATTTGGATTCATTTAATATGAAATAGTTATGTATTTAGGAAGGTTCGTGAAAAGTCAATTTATTACTTATAGTTATTTACAGACTATTTTTATAATCTGCTAATACCGGGTGTGTCACAATTCCCTCCGGGGTTTGGAAGGCTTACAAAAAAAACATATTACCAATACAGCAACAAAGTTGACTTTACTGGAGAAAGAAACATTACAAGTTTTGTTTCACAAATGTGTTAGTATATGGCGGCACTAGGTCTGATAGCAGTATGCGTGGTTCATGCGTGGTTTCGGAAATTTCAGGAAAGTGGTTGCTTGTGTGATGTAAAACGAACTGGTCGTCCAGACCCTTCGGCGGAAAAGGTTACTCCTGTACGAGATGCGTTTGTGCGAAGCCCGAGAAAGTCAATTTGTCAAGCGAGTGCGGAATTACAGATCCCGGGAAAAAGCGAGCGAAACAAGAATTTGACTTTAGACTTGATATCTACCGCATCACGAAAGGTTCACATATTGAACATTTGTGAAACAAAACTTGTAATGTTTCTTTCTCCAGTAAAGTCAACTTTGTTGCTGTATTGGTAATACTTTTTTTATAAGTCTTCCAAACCCCGGAGGGAATTGTGACACACCCTATATAATGTTTCGATTTGCCTAACGGTTATACAGTCTCACTTAGTGAGGGGTTTCACTGAGTGTGAAGTTTATTAAATAGAATATTATAGAATGGCTCCCTGGTGTGATGATCAGCCCTCGATAATCAGGAGTAATTCATTGGACTTCATTTCTTGAAATGCTGATAACAAAAGGAAAGTGAGTTGGATGACAACATGGAGACAGAAATCTTCTCCATTTTCGACTCATAGAATCAGTATTTCATATCGATGCATTACTTGAAAGCAGGTTGAAAAGGAAGTAAGCTAGGTGTTGTCATGAAAGTAGAAGCCGCTGCCATCCTCATGGATAGCTCATAGAATGAGTATTTCAAACGGTTGAGCTATTTTAAAGGCAAGAAAAGGAAGTGAGTTAGTTAGATAACACCATGAAGAAAGAAGCGTATTCCATCTTCTTCAATGACTCATCGATTGAGTATTTCTAGCGGCTTCATTACTAAAAGGAAGGTATGAAAAGGAAGTAAGTTTGTTTGATGAGGCCATGAAGATAAAAGCGGCCTCCATCTTCATCAATACTTCATCAATAATCCATCTTCATCCATAATTTTTCATACGGCTGCATCACTTGAAAGTCAGATAGAAAATGGAAGAGAGTTGGTCAAATGACACCATGAATCTTGTAGTTGCTGTTCTTCGTCGATGACTTGTAGAGTACAGACAATAGTGAGTAATACAGACGGCTACATTACTTGATATACGCGCTACATGTAGACATCGTGGTTAGTTCGCATTGTCAGCTCGCTAATAATGCTTGATAAGATTAAAGCCATAAAAGTATAGAAAATTTAAAGTATAATCACCATGTTTTAAAGTAGTGTTTCTCTGCTTTCACTAGAGAACTGAGTAAATAAGGGTTGTACTAACTTGGAGTATTCTGACCTAGGGATGATTAAAACTTTGTTTTTAGTGAAATCGCTGGTGATCATATTTTTCTGTATTGAAAACACCAAAGGTGATGGATTATGTTCAGAAGTGCAGCCTGGCCGTCCCATAACCCCTAAAACATCACAGTTTTACTCAGAGCTGCTTAAGTTTTCCTAACAAGTCTTCTATTTTACATTTTAATTACTAAAAAAGTAAAGAATATGCTTTTAAAATGATTGTTTTATGAATTAGTTCTACTTCGCACCTCTGCATGATAACGACAATGAAAATTTAAAACCATCTTGGTGGAAGCGAATATTCTTATCTTCGGATTAATGTTGAGGTAAAGCCATAAACAACGGCTGTAAATAATCATCCAAGGCGTGACGACACAAAAAACAAGGTACTTTATTTCCACACACATATAGACAGACAGTTCAAGCAATCAGAACAGCATCGCAATGCTATTCTTAGCACGAAGCTAAAACAAACACGACCATTTCATATGAAACCAAACTAAATTCTAGAGAAAGACAAAACATTACTTCGAACTGCCATTCCATGAATACAAAACTATCAAATTTCTAAATACATTACGATTACATTGATTGGGCTGACATCTAGGGGCGAAAGAATAAAACTATAAGTACTTTCAAACATATCTTATCTTATTTTATTATACGCATTTTTGAAAAAAACTGAGTGTATTAGCGGTCATTTCTGTTAAAAAAAATTACAATTGCGATTTGATTTTCAGCTGACAGCAACTAAACCTGAACAGACTGGACCTTTCATAGCTGCTAAGTTTCTGCGAAGGACTATGCCTGAAACGTTCTCTCTGGGTGATGGGAAAATGTACCTTGGTTTCGTAAACCGGCATCTTCTGCACGGAGTCCGGTACAAGGTGTTCGTCAGAGCTGTCGTCGATACCCCTCATAAAGTAAGTTCCGTGTACACAGCGAGGATTTTTAATTTCATAAACGTCCACGTTACGTTTCTTGAAATATGAGCTACTATTATCCTTGATATAATATTGTTTGGAAATCTTTGTGTGATCTGTAAAAATTTGTACTGACAAAATATGTATCATTGATTAAAATGAGATAACATCGCAAACGGAGGAGTAATATATGTAACTGTATATCGTAAAGCTGTTTCATAGATGTCTCTTATAGTATATTATGTCTTCTGTGCTTCATGTTGTTACGCCTTTTACGTTTATTTTACATAGATATTATTTTTGTGTATGTGTGTGTGTTTTTCAAGGTTTCTGTGGTTTTGCTGTCAGGAGAGATTTTATTATAAAATATCCTAAACAAAATGGCAGATTGTGCCCTCCCCAATACATGATTTTATGTGATTTATGTGAATACAAATATATCCTTCAATAAGTGACCTTTAATTACAGTAACCTTCAATCCAACTGAAACAATGATTTGCCGTGGAGAGCGCTGCAGAACATACCTTCTCTAGAAGTACTCAAGTATTATACTTAACAATAAATTAGGTGTTGCATATTACACTAACAGTGTTTAATCAACCATATTTCTAGAAATGCTTAATTAAGTTTTAGATATGCCTTTTTCTCCTAAGCAATATAGACATTCTTTATACCTGTGTGCAGGGCTGATACGACAGGGAATCACAGTATAATGGACAAAATTGCAGGTTGGGATCTCTTCCATGCATGATTTGATGGGCTTTATATGTGAATAAAAGAAATTTTATAATTTACGATCCACCTGCAGTTGTGAAATAGCTTGAAGAGAGCTACAGGAGATATTCATTCCCCCACGAGAGTCCAACTTAAAATGTACATTGGACATAGTAGCAATAAGGCGAACACATAAAACACCACGATTGTGTACTAGCATTATTATCAAATTTAATCGTATGCATTCTGTCTGGTATTTTCCTTTATCTAGATCATCTTAACCGTGGTACTCGGACACCAGAAAGATTCAATGGCTTACACGAAGTATGAGCTTAAATCCCTAGCTCTCCGTATAAATGGAGTTAAAGAGAAATTCGTGCGCACGTCAGATAGAGCACTAGTTACGTAATAGTCATATATCATTGAAATATCATAACTTTTTTTTTCTTCAAATTTTACGTTCTTCCCATGGAGAATACAGATGACATAATTTCATGTAAATTGCGAGATTTTAGATAAATGTTAGTTTCAAACTTAGTGCCTCATTATGCATGTGAAAGAATGTTTTATGTAACGCACGTAGCTGTAGTATATATTTGGCTGAATTAGTGAGAGCAAGAGGAGTTAAAAGAGAAATCGTTCTCATTTATATTGCGTGAATGAAAACAATACGAAGCAAAATGAAAACAACAAAAAGATAAAATTATAGCTCTCCCACTTACCGGCAAACAGTCTGGCACACTGCCGAGTATGACAGCATCCACTAAAAGGGAAATACATCAACATGTGGCAATTTATATTGGGCTATCGATAGGATGTTCGATCTTTCTGCCCGATTTTAACGTAGGATTGCGTTCCTCCGTAACTGTCCGCAGTAAAGCAAAATTTCAGACGTGAAAAACCGTCGTCACGAGTTATGAATCAAGAGTAATAGAATATTATTTCTAAAAATAGAAGATTCGGGAGCTGTAGATATTTGTATAATGGATATCACAATAAATGGACAGTCGCGTTTCGTACTGGCATCCGTATTATAGACCCAACAGTCAATTCAGCCGGTCTAAAATTATTTCTGTTTAGTGCCCGCATGAAATATTCCGAATCAAGTTTACTTATAGATGAAGAGTTTGATATTGATGCCAATGTTCCGATCATCATGATGGCTGATTTTAATATAGACGCAAAACGCAACGAAAAGGCATTCGATTTCATGAACCATCACTTTAATTTAGATATGGTCTGTCCAACTATCCGAGTACACTGGGAAACTCATTTATTGACTTGACATTTACACGACACATTATCCCCGATTTTCTGAGATATGTAACTTATTTTTCTTACCATCGACCTATTCTGCATAGGGATAGATCACCCTTCTCTCACGATTATCACTCACCCTTCTCTTCGTATGTAGGGATTTTATTGTAAAAAAGGGGTAAGCAGCGATAAGTAATCCTACGTTAACCTTTTCCTTACGGGGTGGGATAGCATGTATCCCAAAAATACGAGTCCATGAATGAACATTATATATATATATATATGAATATATATATAGATATAGATATAGATAGATGGATAGATATGTATATATATATATATATGTATGTATATACATATATATATACATGTATGTATATATATATATATATATATATATATATATATATATATATATATATATATATATATATATATATATATATATATATATATATATAACTTACTTAATGGCCGTTCTTTCAAAGGGGGTATGAAATTTCCCGTTCTAAAGAGGGAATCGTAAAAAGGGGCGCTGTAAGCTAAAGGTTAATAACCAGTAGTTTCGTTAGAAGAGACTACCTGAATTTTTTTTTATCGAATTGTTCATTCCTGCCAAATAATGAATGTATATTTAAATCTTAAGTTTGGGATAGAGCTATACCCCCTTCGCTAACAATATGTAATCAGTAACATTAAGTAATATAAGATTATATAAAGTCTAATTCGACACCCTTTATCTTTTTCACAAAGTTGTTTGAATATCGACTTTATAAAGCCATATGAATATGGAAATAAGCCCATATAAATCCAACGCCCTGTAATTTACATCACAATTGTATAACGTGAAATTTCAATAGTACATTCTAAACCAGTGGTGCGCAAACTTTTTTCGACCGCGACCTATGTTCTTTAAATAAAAAAATCCTTCCACCCCAGAGAAAATTTATTAGTAATAGCAATTTTCTTTAAAAAAATTAGGCAATGTTAAAAAAGAATAGAAAAAATGAAATACGCAAATTTTGAGAAACTCTTTCAAAAATCAATAAACTGTAGATTTGGGGTATATATTTACTTTGCATAATAACAATAGAAAAATGGTCTTCCTTATCATCTACACTTGTTTGTTTGTTTGTTTTTTGCCAAATCTCGTATGACTAAAACTTCATATTTAAATACTAATATGTTTTTGTATTTCATATTTTGTGAAAATTAACAAAAATTAAAATTAAAAACGAGCATGATTTTATTTTATTTTTTTAAGCAGTAGCACTTGAAATTACATTCATTGACCAGTGTAGTAGGGGAAAAAAACAAGAACACACACAACACGTAAACATGGAGAAATCAGAACAGCAGGAAACATACCAAAATGCAGCAAAAAAACTTAAGAGTAATATCAAAAAGTCAATACATGTCAAACAGCCCGAAGTTTCTCTCTGGCTTGCCACTATCTATGTTCCTGTCACAGCAATGTATTCTTTAAGGTGGGGTGCATCCATTGCAGTGTCTCTCCCCCTCTGCAATCGTAGTGGATTTAGTGTTAACCAGGGTGTACCACAAGGAGGCCCACTACATTACCCCCCGATTTTAAAATTATAAACAATTATCTACATAAAACCAAACAAGAAATAAATAATTAGATGAGTGAACCTGGATCTCAGATATTATTTGTTGAAATGTTTTAGAATGGTACTCTCATATCATCGTTCTTAGATTTTTATAGCTACTAATTTTGAAAACTTCGTCTCGCACAGACAGGTAAAAGCGAATGGAAACAATGTAGCCTTTTAAGACTGTTAGACACCTTATTTGACAATATCATATATATTTAAAACATAAAAATTATAAATAAAAATATTAAAAATCTATAATTATAGATAGTTTAAAGCATGTTTTTTAATTAAATATTTCAGTATGATATAAATTTACTTCCGATTATCCGCGATCCTTCCAATTTTTTTCACTACTCCCCTGTGGGTCGCGACCCACAGTTCAACGTATCATTTCTCAGAACGTAATTTTCTCGAAAACTGTGTTCTTTTAAAAACCACTCTCAGATTTTAAAAAAATCAAACGTTAACAAATATTTGAACCTTACAAACTCTTCAGAATACAAATAATAGAAACTTTGGAACACTTAAAATCCATTTGTCGTAGCCATAATGCAGAAGAAAAAGAAAAGAAGCTGGAAAAAAAACTGTGTCGCATTTTGTCTAGACAAGCGTATTAACATTTCACGCCACGCCACAGAAAGCTGCAGATTTTGCCAAATCGTTTGAAAGTTGTGCAACAAACCCCGCTATGCGGAACATGCAGTATCGTTTCACTCGAAGTAAGGAGTAGCGTCCAAAAAAAAAGCGCCCTTTAATCGGATCTGACAGAATGAGTTATTAGAATATGAAAATAAAAATGTAACTGTGTCGATGCATTTTCTATAATCGTTGCACAGAACTGATGTACGTATGAAATAAACAACATATCTCAGACATGTAGTAGCGAAGGGCATATAAACTGATTACACTAAACTCTTTTGATCGCACCGATGATTATGTCTGTCAGTTGTCCTAAATAAAAATATAATAATGTCGTCTAATCAAATGATAGATAATTGTATCATGTCGTTGTTTTTGATTCCCGGCTTGATTATTCCGTTATTGGTTGACTATTAATGATGTGAATTATTTATATATTAATTATGTTATCACATTTAATTCATTGTATGAAAATATCATTTATATGCAGGTTGTCCGGGCTAAAAGTATCCAAAAGTTATGGCTTATTTTTACGGAATTACCCATTAGAATTAAAAAAATTTATTTAAATAGAAAGAACATCTCACCAAGTTTTAATATCAATCATAGATTTCAGTCATAGTATCATAGATTTCGATGGGTGCACGTTTTGTAACACGACAAACGTCTAAATGGTAATCCAGTTCTCTCCAAGTCTTTCGTAGCATATCAGGAGTTATTACACAAATTGCTTGAATGATACGCTTCTTCAGCTGATCCACAGTTTCAATATTTTGTTTATACCCAACGGATTTAATGAATCCCTAAGCAAAAATGTCTAATAACTCCTGATATGCTACGAAACACTTGGAGAGAACGGGATTACTATTTGGATGTTAGTCGTGCTACAAAAGGTGTACACATCGAAATGTATGATCGAAATCTATGATTGATATTAAAACTTGTTGAGATGATCTTTCTATTTAAATAAATATTTTAAAATTCTAATGGGTAGTCCCGTAAAAATAAGTCATTACTTTTGGATACCTTTAACCCGGATACCCTGAATTTCTCAGCGGCTATCCACTTGATAGAAATTTTTCTAATAATTTTAGTTCCATAAATATTAAGATACATGTGCCTTTTGATTACCATAACCTTCCCTTTATCGACTTGGAGATTAAGACGGGTTCTCACAGTGACCCTTTATTTCGTTTCAGTTTGTAAATGGTAATGCATAGTGCTGTTTGTCACAAATAGATGGATGTCTTCAGTGTTGTATCTTTCAGAGAAAGTGTCTCGTATCTCTAGTTTAAACATTACATGCCTGATAAAATCAGGAAAAAAAAGCTGCTCAAATATGAATTTTTAACCTCAAACGAGGGTATTGTATTGTCCGAAATTTGTGCAGATTAAGTGTTCTAACTGTGTTATCAGTACACAGGCCTAATTGTACTGATTTTGGTATTACTTTCGATGTCACTTTTGACTAGTAAATATAAAACTACAGTTTTATGATTCATTGAAGATATTCTTCTTCTGTCACTGAGTTAATAGTGTCTTAGGTATTCGAACCGTTATTCTAAAAGGTCATCTCCCTCCCATTTCTCCAAAAGTTGAACAAAAGGGTAGAGCTATGAAATAAAAGAAATTCCTTAAAAATTCACTATGAAATTAATTTATTTTATACATATAGTTAATTTGTGTTTAAAATTGAATTTATTTTTAACACTAACTAAAGTTAATTTATGAGTTAACATTGTCTAGGTACTCGAACCATTACGCTGCAAGAATTTTTTCATCCCATTTCTCCAAAAGCTGAATAAAAGAGCAGAGCTGTGAAGTAAAAGAAATGCAATAAAAATCATTATAAAAATGAAATTGAATTCATCTTATACGGAGTGAATTTATTATGTATTTCGCTCATTTTACATCTCTTTTTACAAGTTTGGTTTTTTTAGGATTTCTAAATACTCGACACTTGTTTTCTTTTGATTTTGTTTTTTTCATGTTCATCTGTTCTAGTTCCTTGATTCCCTGACCGAGAATCAAATTCTCCCATCCTTTCTCCTTCTCATAAATCACGATCCATCTCATTCAATATATGCCTTTTCTATATTCAACCACCCGAGAAATCGAGAGAAGAGATCCTCCTCCTCTTTGTCCTTTAGTATATTATAACAAATAGCTTTCACTGCTATTTTTAAGCTATCCTAGGAAGATATATATATCTCCTATCCTAGGAAGATATCTATCCCTTGCGTTAAATCTTTCTTCTTCAGATTTTACCATACAGCAACCAAATATATCAGTTTCTCGTTCAACCTGAATAAGGATACATTCAAAATAATTCATTCACCCTCACACATTTGTAACTGAAACTCATATGCAACATGGAGTCTTATAACAGTATTTTACTGAGCGAATTTAGTCACAATGGTATCTGTAATGCCTTTTTACTAAAATCTGTACTTCTAAATAAATGTGTTTATCTTATCTTAGAATAAAATAAGCTAATGAAAAACTGTTTTTTTTTTCCTAATGCGGAAGCACTTGTCGTCAAACGTTCGCCTATACTACGCCGCAATTTTACTGCCCATTTTATTATGGGGGCACCATATAGGCACCATCATTACCCCCTATGAAGGGACGACACGAACGGAGGCATTTTTCGTGGCGCGACGCCAGGATTCGATCCGAGCACCCTCAGCACCGAAAACCAGCGCGCTGTACCACTGGGCTGCCACAAGCCCAAAAACTGTTTGTTGAATAAAGTTTATTCATAAATCAAAGGTGCCACCTCCTTTAAAGATTGAATTTACTCTATCAGAAAAATAAACTTAGCTAACAGCCCCAAAGATCCTCTGCCAGGACATGGATTAGAACCCAAGTCGCCTAATTTTGCGGACCCGAGGTAGCCTAGTGGTAACGCGTCAGCTTTCGGTACTGAGGATGCTCGGATCGCATCCCGACAGGCACCATTAAAAACTTCCGTGTCTATGCCGGATATGGGCACGTTAAATCCGTAGACTAGGAAGTTCCTCTATGAGGCCAGAGAGGGTGGGACAGGGTACGATTCCCCCAGATGTCGTCCCTGAGAGTGCTCAGTCAAAATTGAGGTGGCACCTGGCTAAATCGGACTCCGACCCTTGTGCCACTGTAAACCGAAGCCGCACCCCTTAGCCCGCTAGCCTATATGGACCTGGTCTGGAATACTTCCGGCTAAGGGGCATAAGAAACAACAGCAACAACAACACAGTCGCCGAATTTTGAAGACAGTATTCTGAGAACTGAACTATCCAGACAATATGAAGAATTCTCATATTTCGGAAACTATTTATGTATTGGTCTCCTTTTCTAGTTGCGGTTAACAATAACGGTAATTGGCGTGTACATGTATTTTCCATTTAGTATTACTTTATGTTTTGTCCGATGATGCTGGGTTTTTTTACCTTGACCTTTACATGCAGCCTTACGAACCGTTATCTTTTTTATCGGTCGGACGCCACTGTAACGACTGTCATCCTGGGCAGTGAATGAACTCCGGTGTCCTTCATTCTACAAACAGAACCACCCCTACCGAGAAACTTTCTTTTTTTGAAAAATTCCGTTCCTCTTACACTAATAGTCATCTCCTAACTGGACGTTCTGGCGTACTTATTAATTAAGGAGTATTATAGCACAATATTTAGGCCTTTTTTTCATGCTGTATTCTCTTTCTGCGTGTTTACTTCCGCATGAGGTCAAAAATCAATGATTCATTATCATAAAGTACTCATTACTATAAATAAGACAATTTTTTTCGATAAATTAAAAACAAAAACATGCCTTGTACTTTAATATATATATACACACATGAAAAGCTCATGAAAAATTAATTATACTTAACATCTTTTACGAATCGTATCTAATTCTATTAACCCAGCGTGCTAACACATTTATTTACAAAAACAAAACCCACCGCATGAGTCATTCGTACATCCCCGATCCCTTACATGGAAAATGAACCCTTCCGCCCCCAGACTTGGACTCGTGCCCAGAGCTGGGTTACTAAATCCTTGAATGTGTCCTTTAGGTCCGCATTAGGATTCGAAAAACACAACAACCCACTCCGCGGATTGTTCTTAGTATCATCTCCTTCCCTCTCTCCATCTCTGATTGTCTCTAAACATTTTCCTTTGTAGGTACCTCAGCACCGTTTCTCTTCTCGTTCGAACACGCGTAATACTGCATTAGGGAGCTCTACCAAGTTCTATCTGTCTTTCTCTATATATAAATGTCCTTCGACGAGAAAAAATTATTACTTTTCGTCACGCTAGACACACTTTAAGTACTTTAATATCAATTTCCTCTCTCTCGGTTAAGTGGTGTGAAGTTTTTATGGAGTAATTGTATCTGTATTGAGTTTTGAGTACTTTTCAATTATTTTCCTTTTCATAATAATGCATTTTTCATGATGAAATAAGAGTAATTACTTTTGTCTTTAAAAGTATTTCAACTACTGTGAATGTTTTTATAAGATGTAATAATATTCGTAAAGAGTAAATATGCATCAGTTTGCAGCTCTAATTAGTGTGTTAAGGTTTCAAGTGTGTTTGTTGTGCATGGCATCTGTGTTTTTCTGAGCCCTAGTGTAATTCCTTTCTGTGAGTAAATATTGAATATCAGTTCTCCAATTATAAATTAAGCTTTAAATTTAATCATTATTTTGGTTATTACAGTAGGTAATCAGTATTTTTAACTAAGGGGAAGAACTTTTGAAAGTAAAATCAAAAGGAACAAAAACTTTATATTAGCTATTCAGGAAAGCTATATGCTAATTTTCTGATAATTAAACAAATTTGTTACTTTTCAGTTTTTATGGTGACATTTATATTTAAATTATCTCTTTCTATAAGAGCATAAAATAAATGTATAAAAGTTATCAATTTATAATTTTTGCTTGGTAGTTTAAAAGAAATTTTGCAAACAAATTAAATTATCATATTTTGCTTTTCTCCTGGTGATTATTGTTCACTGTTCAAATTTTTGCATCCAAAGTATCATTATATATATTTTTTCTTTTACATTAAGCTATACAGTGATATTTTTGTACCTTTATATACACTTTAAAATTTAACTTTTTAATTTATCTGTAAAGATATATTTCAACCATGCCAATCAAACTTTAATACAGCAGAACGGCTTATGTAAGTTCTGCCGTGTCTAACTTTTGATGTGTTTTAAATGATTGTACGATCAACCTTTTGAAAAAATTTAATCCTTCTTTTCATAGTCCTGTCTCATAGAATCTAATCCTCTGTTTCTTTCATAAGATATGCATTATAATTAAAACATATTCCTAATTGTATTAATTAATTTATGAATTATTTTTTAAAAATTGAGACATTAAATTATATATAGAAATTAATTGACAGCTAAGTGCGTATTAAATTGATCATTGAGACATACATGTTTGTCAGATGTCTCTGTGTATCTATAACATATATTTTATAATAGCTTTATTTCGTATGCCTCAGGACCAAAAGGCTATTAATCTTCTGTATTGCTAAAATACACTGTTACAAAAAGTTATGTTGAAATAAGAAAAAACAATTTTCTTTTCAAATTTTCAGAGGTTTTCATTACAAACTGATAATCAATTACCTATCTGTTAATTTGAATACAAATTTATGTGACCGCTCACATGTTTTTCTATTCAATATGAAACTGAATATGTTTGCTGCATATCAATTCAATTATTTTCTTCAGTTCTTACATATCAAGAGTTTAAGGGATTCCTTTAATTTGAATATTTTGAGTTTAAATACCTTACGATTCGTAAGTTATTTAAACTCGAAATACTGTAATACCCTTAATGGAATAAACATACCTGAATGTGGTAACAGGGCAAACATTCAAACGATGTAAATGTGAGGGGTTTGTCCGACTGAAAGTAATATTTTAATACATATTTTCATTAATTGTTCTTCATGTTGCATATATTAGTTTTTTGTGTTTTGTGACAAAATTTTTGACTCAAATCTCTGTAAAAGTACCGTAGTCTCATAAAGTAATCTTTCCAGGAATTTTTTTAGTAATTAAAAAATATATATCCCCTTGTTGTTACCTTAATGTGATAAAAGAAACATTTTCTGAGATTACATCTGGAAATTTGTTAAGGAATTTTTTCCGTGTTGTTGCTTTAGATTTAGTGAAAACGTCAAGAGATTCTGGGATGACCTATATTTATACTATTATAAAAATTTAGTCAGATAAGGGTAGCATTTCTTGAGATTCTTCTGGTTATTTAAAAATTCTTTCTTGTTAATACTTTAGATTTTTAGATAAATTTAATGCATCAAGAGATTCTACAACTTTTGAGACATTTTCCCAATTTTTTTTAATGTAGTCCAGTGGTAGTAATATTTAACCAATTTCTTCTAGTAATTTAAGCATTTTCTAGCAATAATCTAGTGCGCATCAGCTAAAAGTAAAATTAAGTCTCGCGCTTTCTTTTTCTTGTTGCTGCTGTTAAGAGCTGTATTGTTGCTTTCGCTGTCAATGCACCATTCGAAACAAGAAAATGCATGTACAGGCTTTGGGGAAAATCTGCTAAAGGCAGTAAACTTTGAAACATAATACTTAAGTATATATTTTCTTAAGCTTAATACATTTTTTAAATTTTTATATATAGGAAAATAATTATTAGAGTGAATTATTCCACTAGATCACTGCTGTTCTTTAGAGCCACCTATTTCAGGGTGTAATGTTTCTGGGTAGTGGGTTTACCTGTTTGGTAAACCCACTACCCGCTTTCGCATCTTAAATAGATCTTCTAAACCCTCTTCTTAGTCTTCCATTTTTTGTAATATGTCCAAAACAGTATTTCATCTTTACATTCTAGAGGAATATATGATATGCATTTATTCCACTAATCTTAAAATTATTCCACTCTTCCAGAGTCTGTATACAAGTAGTCCATTCTCTGACGCCCTCAGCCTGGATATGGCAGCAGCGCCCGGTCATCCTGTTCTGATCGGAAGCGGGGGTTCTTGGGATAAGACTGACCGGCCGGACATTTCGGAGATCGACGGAAGTGTCGAGGAGGCTGGCGTCATTTGGATAGTCGCACCTGTTCTCTTGTTGCTGATCATCGTGACTTTCATAGTGGTTTTGGTCCTCCTGAGAAGGTACTTGATCGTCCTCTTGTTTAAAAGTTATTTGTGGTTATACAAATGACAAAGAAGCTTCGAAAAATTAGACTTGTAAGGCATCGCTATAGGGTTGTATACCATTCGAAGAGAAAATTTCCTAGGTTAGCTCTGAACAAGAGCCTAGTTATCTCGCTGGTCAAATTTGCTTTTGTCTTGAAATCGGGGGAGAATATGGCATAAGAACTACAGAGATAGTGCCTCGTTTCGCCATTTTTAGAAATACCTTAATCTTTTTTTCTTTCAATGTGGCAGGCACTTGTCTTCTGATGTTAGGTACTTCTGACCTTGGCCCGTGAAGATCTGCGGAGTTTTTGCTGGCTACTTCATAGCACCATTTAGGTGAGCCAGCATTGATACCTATGAGGGGGACAACAAAATAACGACCAAGTCTTATCCGGAATTTGAACCCAAGCCCACTGCGTGGCAGCTCAGAATGCTAATTAGTGTTAAGCAGCCTACTGGCTCCATCCTGAAGGGCCAATTATGTAGTGACACTATGTTAATCGCGCAATTATTTTTAGAGATTCGGTTTAGCGCTTTTAAATACACTATTTCACACACCACATATACATCCCACTGTTAAATAAATCAAAATTATAATAATATCAGAAGAATATCACAATAAGTTTCTCGTGTCGCGATAAACTTAATGTAAACTTTAAAATCAGGGTTATCCATACGACTCCTCAAAGATGTGACTAACATATTCATTTATTTATTTGCAGGCGTCGCCAGTTGGCTAAGAATCCAGTGGGCGAGACCACCATGAAACTCCTGTCTAGTGTCCCCGACAGAGAAATGGTGGCCCACCCCACGGACCCAGTGGAGATTCGTCGAATTAACTACAAGACCCCAGCCATGATGAGTCACCCTCCGATTCCCGTATCAGAGCTCACTAATCACATTGAACGACTGAAAGCCAGTGATAACATACTCTTTTCACAAGAATACGAGGTAATTTCTGTATTTATGTGATTTATTCAATTATCGACATTTCATGCACTAAAAGTGTTTAATCCAATACAACAAAAAAGCAAACTGTAGCACCTAGTTTGTAAAAATACGATAAAATATTAGAAAAAAAATGTTTTGTTAAGTTCGAGCCTCACGTCACAAAGTTATATGAAATGGCGCAGCGACAAGGGAGTTTCTCTAAAAGCACAGATGGTTATGGTGACCCCGCAACTAGTCACGCTGGTCACGGTCACAGCGGTAACCTAATTTTGACCAATAGAATCCAGTCTCTTTGTAACCTCCAAGTGAATTTCTCATCGTGACTTCACTGTGGAGAGATATCAGCCTGATAATAACTAGTCACCATGTGGTGTCGCATGCAGGTCTAAGTGACTGCACGGTGAAATTACACTGGCGTATAAATATCAGACAGTTTTGTCGCAAACAAATATTCCACTTTCAACCAATAGATGGCAATTTAAAATGAATATATTTCATGATGGTTTAAACATAATGAATATACTATAAAATATAGTTAAAATACCTTTAACTAGGGAAACAAACTAGAATATCTCTCTAGGGAAGTTTTCTCATTTCTGGGGTAGAGGGGGAAACACTAACCCTAATGGCACAGTCACCAGAAATCGACGTCGCAGTGTGATCACTTTCCAGTCACGGGACGAGGTTGAAGCACACTACAAGGCCATGTGAAGCAGTATCCAAACGTTTACTGATAGGTAGAAAATTCCAGTTAATCCAAGCCAATGCGGAAAGAAACCGATTATTTTCCAATATTTGGGAGTGGGATCGATTTAGGAACTTATCATGAGAAAATTGCTCGAAACATATCCTTGTGGGTGAGATGGCATACAAAATAGTTTCAATCCCAGTAGGCCATAGTTGCTAAATCGAGCCCTATCTGGTGCACTGGAAATTGGAGGCCCTCTCTTTTTCAATTTGGACAGTGTATTCTCTAGTTTATGTTGTTATTGTTGTACGTGTCTCTGTATGTGTGTGTGTGGGGGGGAATAAATTTTTTTTTATCTTGACCTTTTTATTTTTTGATTATACAAACTTCGTACAATTTTTCTTTAGTTATACGTTGAAATACCATCACAGTATAAACATCGTCCCGTTACTGAATCAAAAATTTCTCCCAAAAGGTAAATTACCCAGGAACAAATTTGTTGTTCCCTCGGAAGGACCGTTGGTATGCCCGGTTCCATCTTGTACTTCAATACAAATTTATCCAGTTTCATTATTTTCTGTATGGTATGCCATACGACAATTGTATGAGACATTATACCAAATAACAAGTATCTCCTTTTTCTGTAAAATTGAATTGAAATTCTGTTTAATTGTTTGTGTACTTTCCCGTTTCCTGCATAATTAAACAAAGAATCACCACCCATTTTGGACCTTGCTTTGTCATTTCGAAATGAGGGCATTTACTTCAGTCACATCTTTTCGCTACACCCGCACTTGCATTATTTAAGCGTATCCGTATCATGAATCGCGATCTAGAATCATGATACGAAGACATTTTGTTGTTCCCATGAAAGGGGCTAACAATTCTGTATAGAAAACATTAAATCAGCCAGCAGACGTGGAGCAATTATGACCTTGGTCAAATAGACAGTATCGTCGGTGTATAAGGGGTGTTTTATGGATATAGTGTCTATTCTTTGTAGGGTTGCTAAGATACTAGAAACTTGACAGGACACTCAGATAGATAGTATCTGGGAAGTTGAATGTCAGAGCAGTTTCTGTTGCTCTTTTAGTTCTCTTTCTTAATTTAAACTTGTGTTAAGCTGTTTGTACGTTAACCTATACATAACATTTTCCACCATTTCACATGCACGTATGATCCACGTTGTCTTTCATTGTCGTGCTATAGATGACGTCCATATTATTGCATTTGTATGGTATAATTTCCTTGTTGTTCCGGCGTAAGATTAATACTTCATTGATCATGCCCAACGTATAACAGCATAAAAATTCAATAGACTAATATGACTCAGGACGCCGCCCACACTTACCTGACTCACGTTGTTCATCTTGACACGGATACGCTTAAATGATACAAATATGGACGCATTCGATTTCCGATGATACTATATGGACGAATGTCTTTTCTTAATAATAAGTATATATATATATATATAAATATATATATATATATATATATATATATATATATATATATATATATATATATATACATACACATATATATATATATATAGTATATGTATATTTATATAAATATATATATATATATATATATATATATATATATATATATATATATATATATATATATATTATATATATATATATATATATATATATATATATATATATATATATATATATATATATATATATATATATATATATTAAATATATATTTTTCACTGACTAAGAAACCTGAGCGGTTTATTAAGAAAAATATTTTTGTACAGTTATGTGTTTATAATAAGTTAAAATGCTATCATAGTTTTTAATAGTTAATTCAGCACTGCATCTCTTCATCAAAGTAAGAGAAACTTTTTATCAATATCTGAAATTGACAATGGGATTCAGTGTCACGTTTAAAATTCTGCACCACCTAAATGTAACTTAAAACTTTAGTGATAGTTACATGATAAATTTCTTGGCGAACAATACTGGAAAATGGTATGATATAATTAATGACATCTCACTATCTATTGCTACAAATGCATGAAACATATATAAATGCAATTAATATAGAATATACCAATCTTTTCTTCTTCCTTGTGTTTACCATCCTTTATGAAGCTAACCAATTCTTTTCTTGCGCTTTTCAGTCTATAGAACCTGGCCAGCAATTCACCTGGGAAAACTCCAACCTAGAGGTAAACAAGCCAAAAAATCGGTACGCCAACGTCATAGCCTACGATCACAGCCGGGTCGTGCTGCAGCCTTTAGATGGCATACCTGGTTCTGACTACATCAACGCCAACTACTGTGACGGCTACCGAAGGCCAAAAGCGTATATAGCCACTCAGGGACCTCTACCGGAAACTTTCGGAGACTTCTGGAGAATGGTGTGGGAACAGAGAAGCGCAACTATTGTGATGATGACTAAGCTGGAAGAAAGGACGAGAATCAAGGTAAAGTTGGATAATTTTTTTAATTATTATTTGCGTATAATTAAGCATTTTATATGGTAGCCTACAGATGATCAAGTAGGCAAGATGTTTGGGTTCAACAGTCGAGAAAAATAAATACTATTTGCGAAGATCTAAGTACGTCTAATTTCGGTCAATACAATGTACAAGAGTTTTGATTGACCTACTGAGGATATATGGATTCATGAACCTGATCTAGCGCCGCTAGATCAGGAAGGATTAGTAACAACAACAACAACACAATGTTCAAGATCCAAATAGATGTCTATAATTTTCTCAATGAAGTAATCGCAACATTAAATATGTGTTTCTAAAATTATTTTTGGTGGATATAGTGGCGAAGAAAAAGGTATGAACTCTGGGGTTGATAAACTTTTTGACTTTTCTCTGCCTGCTCTAAAGGAAGTCCAAATTGAGGTGATAAAAAGATTGTCCTCGTAACTGTAAAATTAAGTTTAAAGAATAAAATTCTGCATTGTTCTTAAGAAACAGATCTTGTAAAAAACACATACCCGCATGCTTCAAGTTAAAATTAATAAAGTGGGCTAATATGCATAGATTTTTTGTTTCTCAGTTGTCATATAAATATGACGCTCATCAGATGAAAAAAAAATCTCCATTGGAAGCTTCTCTTTAATGAGATTATAGACCATTGTTCAGGTGTCTTGAATGTATTCTCTTTCCTCGCTTCTGGAATCAGATTCAATGCTAGGAAAATAAATGTTTGAGAAATATTTTCTAAACTTAATTTTCTTAAAAGCTAGACACATAATTCCTATCCTTTAACAAAAACATGAATATTTTCTTGAAGAATTCTCTTAAATATTTCTTACAGAATTCTCATAAGTAATTCAATTCCTCGCTTCTGAAATCAGATTCAATGCTAGGAAAATAAATGTTTGAGAAAGATTTTTTAAACTTAATTTTCTGAAAAGGTAGTCACATAATTCCTATCCTTTAACAAAAACATGAATATTTTCTTGAAGAATTCTCTTAAATATTTCTTACAGAATTCTCATAACTAATTCAGTTCCTAGCTTCTGAAATCAGATTCAATGCTAGGAAAATAAATGTTTGAGAAAGATTTTCTAAACTTAATTTTCTGAAAAGGTAGTCACATAATCCCTGTCCTTTAACAAAAACATGAATATTTCCTTACAGAATTCTTCTTAAATATTTCTTACAGAATTCTCATAACTATTTCAATTATGAATTTTATGTGACTGTTCTGTACCAGCACTAATCTATCACTTATGTTGATCAAACGAAGAGCATTAAATTTTTTCAAAAACCATATCTAATATTGCATTTTCGCGCAAAAAAAACTCTCTATGCGTTTAATATATATAATTATTTCGACAAAAGAACACTCACTTTCTTTTCAGTGAGTAATCAAGATTGTCGCCGGAAAGAAAAACTTAAAATTCGATTCTCCACGCATATATACGTGTGTCTTGAAGGAATTGTTTCCCTTAATAATGCTGCTATTTTTTGACGTTTAGAAAATAGATTTTATTTTTGAGTGTTTCAAATCGGAAATATTTTTGAATATTTTACTGCATTCTTTTTTCTGCCACCA
>OU015497.1:140985527-141040527 GCA_907164885.2 Dolomedes plantarius | reverse complement strand
TATCCTTTGGCCATTCCCCTCTATACACAAACCCGGACTATGGCCGGATTCACTAGGTCGCTGGCTTTTGGTACCAGAGTCTGTGGAGTCCGAGTCTCACTGTTGTCATGGATGTTTGTAGCCCTTTGGAATCGGTGTTAAGCTGTAGGTTCCGGTCTAATTAGCCCTCGTATGGCAAAAAAAAAAAATTACTGTAACGCTCTCAACCAAAGCTCCACACCCCCTCCCCCCTTATATACACCTATCCCTTGATTTACACGGTAGATGCGTTCCATGACAAATCGTGTAAATCGAAACCGTGTAAAACAAGACACAGCATTCATATTGGACAAGGAGATAGGTTCAAACCGTAGTTATGTTTATAATAACGGTGTAAAAATGCAAAGAGTTTATGCCGAAGTGAAGACAAAGCAATTTAAGTAATATGCAATGATAAATTACTTATTTACATATGTATTTCAAAAATTAACGTCTTACCTCGTGTAGAACTGAACGAGGAATGACAGTATGGAAATGAAACAAAATCTACTTTAATGACTCCAATGCTAAACGCAACGCAACGCGACGCAGTGTACTTGTAACTTCTGTGCAGATAATTAATGAGTGCCTTCAATGTAAAACACTCAAATAATCATATAATACATCCATTTTTTTATAAAATTTAGAAACCGTGTAAACCGAGTACCGTGCAAATCGAGGGAGAGTTGTACTGCGATTTTTTATCTCTACTTTATTGCTGGAACACCCAGCGTGTGAGCCAACGTTGCTCTGTATACCTGGACAGCACACAAGCATCCATGACTTGTGGCAATTGAAACCCATAGTCACCCATACTGGAAGCTCGTGAACACCTTACAACATGGCGATTGTTGTGGAACCTTAAACTGTTATCCATAGCAGTATGTTGTTTGCCATTGCGGGGCACTTGTCAATGAAGACATTTACAAATAATCCTCTAGAAACGTTAGTTACATTCAGTGGGAGCACCTTAACGAACACCACCTACTGGTGCGACCTCAGTTTTGATCGAGCACACCCGAAGACGACTTCTGGAGTATCGTACCTTCTCCCTCCCTCTCTGACCTCATCGAAGGACTTTCCGGTCTAAAGATTTAACATGCTCTTATCTGGCCTTGACACGAAGGTATTTAATGACGTTCGTCGGGATTCGCACCGAGCACCCCCAGTTCCAAACCCAACGCTCTACTACTAGGCTACCTCGGGCCTTACAGCAGGAAATAAAATATGTAGCAATTCCACCTAGGAAACTGATCATCGGCTTTATACTCTTAAAATGCCTTTAACTAGAGAGAAATTGATCCATGAATACTTTAGTCATTTAACATCATACATTTAATTTCATGAATAATAAAAAAAAATATATTAACTATAAAAAAAAACTCGGTTCTAGATTTTATATACCCACCAAGGAGTTGTTAATTAAAGTCGTTGCCTTTTTCTTCTTCTGTTAAATGCCGCCAAGGCATTGCTATATTTTCGTGAACTTGAAAAAGGCAGAAACGCAGAACTGTCAAATCTGCTAAAGTCATAACAGTTGCACCTTTAGAGCTAAAAGTAAAATTAAGTCTCGCGCTTCCTTTTTGTTGCTGCTGCTGTTAAGAGCTGTATTGATGCTTTCGCTGCCAATGCACCATTCGAAACATGAAAATGCATGTACAGGCGGGGGAAAAACATGCTGAAGGAACTTTGAAACATAGTATTTAAGTATGTATTTTCTTAAGCTTAATACATTTTTTTTTAATTTCTATATATAGGAAAATAATTATTAGAGTGAATTTATAAATATTACACATTTTAAGATCATTTAACTTTAGCTGGTTTTTTAAATTTTCTCCAATGACAAATAATTAAATAGTATTCAAAAAATTCATTCATGTGTTTGCATTGGCAGTGCATTAATAAAACGTGTTTTACATGCTTTTTTTCTCATGTGTAAATTATCATATACAACACTTTTAATTAATATCTTACCCGTGTAGGTATATCGTATCATTTTCCAATAAAAATAATTTGTCATCGGAGGCAAATTCAGACAGGTTTGACGCAGAAAAAAAATACATGATTTTGTAGGAGATATATATATATATATATATATATATATATACATACTATATACAAGGTGCGCCCATAAAGTAACCAGACAATTTTTTATAAATAAGAAAAATATTACTCACCTCTCAAATAAATTTATCCCCTTCAAAATAATTGCCAAAGGAGTCTATACAATTTTTTCACCGTTTCTTCAAGTCATCGAAACATTGTTTATAGGCGTTGGAACTAACCGTTCGCAAAATACGCGTAACATTTGATTTAATGTCCGAGACGTTTTCAAATCTCTGTCCTTTCATGGTCATCTTAAGCTTCGGAAAAAATCAGTTGGCGATAAGTAACAACTCAGCAACTTTCAAGCATGCTTGAGATAAGCAAAGAAAGCTATAGATTAATTTTAATTGAAAATCTGAAAATGAAAAAAGTTTGTGCTCGTTTTGTGCCTCGGATTTTTACAGAGCAGCAAAAAGAAGACAGAAAAGCTTGCTGTGAAGATTTGCTGACTACTGCGCAACAGGACAACAATTTCTTAAAGTGTATTACAGCAGGAGATGAGACCTGGTGTCTACAATACGACCCAAAAACAAAAAGACAAAGTGCACAGTGGAAAGGAAACGTCTTCTCCGATTAAAAAAAAAAAAAAAAGCACGGATGTCAAAATCAAAGACTAAGGTGATGCTGATTGAATATTTTGATCACAAAGGACTTATTCACCACGAATTTATACCTGAAAATTAAACAATTATTCAGTATTTTTACAAGGAGGTGCTTTTTCGATTAAGAAACATGATAGGGCGAGTTAGGAAGGAACTGTTTCTGGGCAACGGTTTCTTTTACACGATAATGCTAGGATCCATACAGCAATTTCTGTACAACAATATATTGCTAAGCATTCAATTACAGTTATAAATCACCCACCATATGCTCCCGACTTATCGCCAGCTGATTTTTTCCTTTTTTCATAAGCTTAAGATGGCCATGAAAAGACGGAGATTTGAAAACGTCTCGGATATTAGATCAAATGTTACGCGTATTTTGCGAACGGTTAGTTCCAACGCCTATAAACAGTGTCTTGATGACTGGAAGAAACGTTGGAAAAATTGTATAGACTCCTTTGGCGATTATTTTGAAGGGGATAAATTTATTTGAAGGTGAGTAATATTTTTTCATATTTATAAAAAATTGTCCGGTTACTTTATGGGCGCGCACCTTTATATATATATATATATATATATATATATATATATATATATATATATATATATATATATATATATATATATATATATATATATATATATTCTCCTTGGTGGAAAAAAACACACTGAGTATTATTTTTACAAAAGTGTAGTCGATATTCTTCTGTAATATTTTTCTGTACATACACGTTTCGTATGATGTATCAGCAACAAAACCATACAAGCATCTCAACCAAAGAAAACCCATGTATAATATGAATAAGTCGCAACTAGACATAATAGAAATGTCTATAAACTAGCACGATTATATTTTAGTTATTACATTAAAGCCGTTCCTCATAATTTCATTCTTGATAGATAAACAAAATTTAAATTTGTATTGAATAAAATAAAGGGAGGATTTCTTTTAACTCTTGAAGTATTACTGTTTTCTACCTACTAACTTCAGAAATATAACACACTGTATACCCATTCACAATTATTTTTTAAATAATTTCTTTTCTCATCCGGGAATAGTTGTCTAACAATAAAATAAAAACAAACTTTGTTTGATTCACTCCCCTCAAAATAACTTTTAATAGTGTTTGTGAATTTTGACGCAATTCCTATCATATTTTATCAGAAATATTCAGGCCACCTCTTCTCCCCCTAGGCGCTGGTTTTGTTAGAAAAATTAATAAGTTCAGTTAAAAGGTTTGTGCGATGAGAAAAATTCTTTTAAAATATTCTGTACAACGACCATACTGTGAATGTTTATACTTATACAACCAACGATGGTTATAACGACACACTGCGAAACAAAGATAAAGGTCGTTATAACGAGTGATAACTATATCGAAAATTTTAAAATGGTTTATCATTAAAGGGGATTCCATTTGGGACTTTTTTCCACTGGTCTTTATATTGAAACGATCGTTATAACGAGCGTCTACTGTATAACTTTTTTTCTCGCGTTTTTCCACAGTTGCGAAAACCATTAGGTTTTTAGGCCTATTAAGGGCCAATTAATGGGATTTACCTTTTCTGTTTGTAAGCATGTGCATCAACTTGTCGTAACCATTTTTCTTTTATTACAGCGCTGGCGTTGGTCGCACTGGCTGCTTCATCGTAATTGACTCTATGCTAGAGCGATTAAAACACGAGACTACTGTTGACATCTATGGTCATGTGACATGCTTACGAGCACAACGCAATTACATGGTGCAGACGGAAGACCAATACGTTTTCGCGCACGATGCCGTGCTAGAGGCCGTGATAGCGGGAGTGACAGAAGTCCCTGCTCGCAGCCTCTACACTCATATCCAGCAGCTCATGCAGATCGTGCACGGCGAGAACTGTACGGGAATGGAACTCGAATTTAAGGTCAGTAGCCTTACCGTATTAAGGTTTCAAAAAAAAAAAAGGAGAAAATGTACCAAAACTAGTGATTTGACTATTTGAGTAACTAAACACTCGATTCCAATTACATACTCTACATTAATATAATACATTAGATATGCTCTCCTGGAAGGCCTTAGTTGCCCTGTTTGATTTATTGGAATACTTTGGATGTATAATTTGTATTGCTGTTGGGGTGGGCCTTCCGTCGATGCTAGACGCTTTTAACGTCTTTATATTTAAGCTGTGTTCTATGTTACACCTGTTGTTAGTGGCGCACCCAGGGGAGAAAGGGGCCCTTCCCTCCCCCAAAAAAATAGAAATTGCATTATGAATATTGATTTTGCATTATAAATATTTTTATCCGTTCATCTCGCCCCCCCCCCCCCCCCAAGAAAAAATCCTGGTTGCGCCACTGCCTGTTGTGAACTTTAAAAGATTAATATATATATGTGTGAGTGTGTGTGTCTATTAACATTTAGGGAGAGAGGGTGAACGTTAGACATTAAATATTTTTCAGGCCTCGTACTATAATGTAGACATTTTAGATTTTCTATTTTAAAAAAAAAAAAAACTAATTTGTTTCATTGCCAATATAGAACCTAGATGGCAGCACCAACACTGTAATCGTACTTTGTCCAATAGTTCTCGTAGCTACATTATAGTCTTGCAGCTGTAATCCACACTGGTATTTTTTCCTCGAGCTCATATTTTGTTAAATGAAATATTAAAAGCCTGGGAGTAATTCCTTCTTGGTACAGATGTAGTATACGCAACGAACGCCAAGGGGCGATTTTTCGCCAAATCTGAATGTTTGGCGGTTTTTATATTTTTAAGATCGGATGGTATTTTTTTGTGATAAGCTTTGTTTTACTGACCGCTATAGCCAGCGGAAGCTTTTTTTTACTGTACAACAGCCAGCGGTATGTAGCGAAGCCAGCGGCTGGGGATTTTCTGTAATGTTTTTGGACGGATGCGTAACGGAGCGTAGCGGAGTGAAGCAAGGGTATCTGAGCGAAGCGAAGATCCCGTGTGCACCTACGAGTTTCATAAAGCCAGCAGCAAGTTTGTTTTCCAATTTATTGTTTACATTTCGCAGTTTAAGCCTAACAGGTCTCCGAACGGGATTTTGGCGCCAAATTGGCGATGGCCCGTTGCGTATACTACATCTGTTCCTCATTCTTAAGCATGTGATATCGTTTAAAACGTAAAATTTTCATACAACGTGTCATACAAAAGGAGACAAACGATCGTTTAATTGTCTCCTTTTGTGCGTAACGTTGTGCCGCTGTAGATTACTACCCGAGTAGAACCATTTCTCTCATAATAGTTAGTACAGATTGGTGTTTGTTCATGTGATACTAGACCACAGTTTTTGTAGATTACAGAAATAAATTGGTCATAATTAGACTACACTAATGCCGTTGTCAGAATACCACTGGTCAAATACTGAAGCGAAATCTAGACACGTATACCATATGATAGCAACTATGAATGTCTCCTCTCTGTAACTATAATTACAACCTGACTTACTTCAACTGCATTTATAATTCTTTCAATTAACAATGAAATCAATAATTTAATCTTTATCTCAATTAACTTGCTAGGCCAAGTGATTAATACTCAACAACCAGTATCATATCTGTGCCACTTCAGGTGCAAAACAAGTACTTTTATGAAAAGTTCATAATAAGAATATAAAACATAGAACACCTATCTCTGTTACAATTAATTTGTTATTTAGAACATTTTTACTGTTTAGGATAATGAAAGCTAATTTTTAATTTACTTTTTATGTTAGAAATGTTTTTCAAGAAATATCTAATTTTTGTTGAAAATATGCAAAATCATTTAATATTCTAATGCTCATAATCCACAATAAAAAATCCTTTTCAGTCAAAGCTACAAGAAATGCAGCTCTCTAAGTTATAAAAAATGTTAGTTTACAGCCCAGTAGTGGTAAAATTAATAAACTTCTACTGGATATTTTGTGAGGGACTAAGTGCATTATATTGAAAAAATCCAAATGCATTTTTAACAGAAAATATCCAGTAATGCCTAAAAATCACTAAATTTCGATGCATTTTTAAAGAACAATAATCTGATAACATTTTTGTTTCAAACTGTATTTGTAGCAAACTGTACATACTTTTATAGATTATTTTATCAAATTTACCTTCTTATTTCATGAAATACCAAATTTAAATTTCTATATTGTTATTTTTTTTTTTGAAGTACCTAAACATTTGAATTGTTCATAATGAAATTTTGCATCATAATTAGTAAAATTTTAGAATTATAAATCACAAGCTATGTTCAAAAGATGTTTCATTTTTTTTTTGTTTGTTTGTTTCAAATTGTAATTGCATGATCAAATGTAATCTGACATGAAGTACTAATTATATCTATGTTTGACCTTCTTTTGCAGAAATTAAGCATAATTAATAGCAAGTCTGTGAAATTTGTTAGTGCCAATCTACCTGTTAATAAATTTAAGAACAGATTAATTAATATTCTTCCATGTAAGTATTAACATCTACAAATTATTTGCTTTACTCACAGCTTTTACAAGGAGTACATTATTTGGTACTTTTCCGTTATAAGAGCTACAATTATTTTGACACCAATTTGGCGCATTTTTAAAAATCGCTGCAACAAGAGAAAAGTAACGTGATATAATCACACTAATGATTGGCAGATTACAATACTAAAATATACAAAAAGTGAGATTCAAGGATCACTATACGATATGAGGACGATTATTATCGTGGTCATGGAGATAAACAAACTTCATGGAATGCCGTAATTAAATACGCCTACTGTAGTTTATATATCTTTCTCTCAATATGTGTTATGTAAGATAAAATAAATATTATTTCATTTTTCTGATCCGTCAAAGAGATTATAAACTTCATTATTTGTGGTTGTCAATATACCTTTTGCGTAAAATCTGGAGTTATTTGGAGCTATTTCGTTCGCCAATACGATGTGTTGTATCTGTGCGTCGCCAAGATTAAAAATGCACCGCCAAGTGTAGTGCTTATAACGGAAAAGTACCCATTTTATACAGTATACACCACCTACTTCAGAAACTTCAAACATTTTGTTCCAAAAATGCACTAAAAAAACAAGTTTTAAATTCTAAATGATGAACCAAAAAAGTTTAAATTTAAATTTTTTTTTAAATTAGGTTTTGATGTGAGATATAGTACTAGTTACTAATATTTCAATGATTAGTATTTGTAGCATTTTAAAGCTATTTGTGTAGTTCAAAACTGAAAATATCAGTAAATAAAAAATTATGTATTAGATGATGTAATTTTCTTAAAACTATTAATGAAATAATCTCTAAATAGATAAGCATCACAGTCTCAAAAGTATATGATTAATATAAACATTATAGTTTTTGAGCTAATCATATCAGTTACTTGCTTATAGCTCATTTGAATGCTTGGTTAATAGTGTGAAATTTAATATATTTAAGTAATGTTTGTAGCATGTATTACTTAATTTTTTTAATTCAATCACCTTAAAAAATTTGAAATCTATTTGTAAACAGGATAATTTTTCATCATGCAATGTATTTTTATAGTTGAAATCATTGATCAACTTTTTAAAGTCCTTTATCAAATGCATTAAATAATCTTTGTAACACAATAAGCTAATTTCATTATATTGGAAACATTAATACTCTTGCTGTATATTATTTTTATATTAATAAGATAATTCAGTTCAATAAAATATTTGAATCTAAATATTCCTTATATATTTCAGTTGAAGCTACACGAGTGTGCCTCCAACCTATCAGAGGTGTAGATGGTTCCGATTATATCAATGCTAATTACATAGATGTAAGTCTTTAAAAAATAATTTAGCCTTATAGTATTTTTCAGTAAAACATATATAATTTTCTTGAAGTAAAAGAAATAAAAACAGTTTTGTTAATTAAAAATTTACTTAGCATGTTTCCTAACAAGCTTCAATCATTTAGTAAATTAACTTAAATCTTTTGATATTTTAAAAGCTAGTTCAAAAGATTTTTTGAAATCTCACTTATGTAATGAAATAACATGCTCTTTATCAAATGAATAAAGTCAAATACTTTGTTCATCTGAAAGCAAGGGCCATGCTCTTTTACTCTTAAAAAGAAGTCACTACATAATCATTGGAGAATTTCTATGACTTATGAACAAAATTTTAAACTAAATTCTTCATAGGATTATTTTTTTCATAAATTGTAGAAAAGGAAATATTAAAAATGAAGGCCATTAACATTTGTAAAGAGAGACTCAAATAAGATGCAGTAAAACACAATAATGTCATACAGCTTAGCTTGAAAATATTTTTTATTTATTTTGTAACTTATAAAAATAAACTGTAGAGTTGAAGTTCTCATAAAATTTCATAAACATTTATAAATATTTATAAATATACCCTTCATTTATTTACATCTATAATGTTAACAACAGTACATATCTGATTGCAAAACTGCATTTCAAATAGGGAAATTTAAATCATAAATAGGTAGATAATGGTTGATAAAAATTCTGGAATTCTACCAAGTTGAAAAAGTAATTTACAAATTTTATTATTCACATTATACATATTAATTAGTTGTAATACCTTTTCTGTAACAAATGAATTCAGCAAAAGATTCAGTTACCTCAGTACCATTTTTATACATTGTTTCTCATCAACGTCTATCATCCATCAACAGTAGCAGAAAATGCAAATGAACTTTTTAATGACTTTTTTAGTACTTGTTGTTTGAAATTCTGTACAAAATAGTAAATTTCATTTTATTTTCATTTCTGCAGGGTTATCGCTATAAAAATGCTTACATAGCTACTCAAGGTCCACTTGCTGAAACTACAGAAGATTTCTGGAGAATGCTTTGGGAGCATAATTGTAATATCATAGTCATGTTAAGCAAGTTGAAAGAAGTTGGAAGAGTTAGTATTTCTTTTTTCTCTTAAAACAATGTAAAAATTTGTGATATCAAACTATTAATATTTATTTCACAAGGTAATACCTATAGTAGATGTATAAGCATGTGGATATTTGAGGTAATGATATATTAAGTTCCTCCTTGAAAATTAAATGATTGTGAGAATGCAATTGTGATTTTGTACATTAATGGAAATTGAAGCCCTTTTAAGTAAATACTTACTATGCAGGAACTCTAATATTGTGGCATGCAACTTTTGTAGATTGGTTACTTATTTAAAGTGTTATAGCACTAAAGGGAAATATTTTAATACAGTGATTTCCGTTTATAAGAATCACGTTTGTTATTACTGTTTTTGATTCTTATAGCCGAAATTTCTGTTTTTGGACAGGCACACACACACCTATATATACATATATTAGATAATTTACCATAAAATACTCTTTAATTTATGCTAATTATCTTATATTAAAATTATTTTTTATAATTTTAAAAATACAACTTGATTTCTAGACCTATAAGTAGATACACATGATTATAGTAAGAGAAGAAAAAAATCCAATATTTGTTACCACATACCTGCTTAACAGTTTTAACATTTCAACTACAGGATGGGAGCAAGAAAAAGTTTTCTATGGTAGTTTGATGTAATGAATTTTTCAGGAGACTGTTTATACCTATTTCAATACTAATAGTCTCAGACGAAGATTCACCTTCTAGCTTACGTTTCACGGTTTGATAACATGCTGAATCTACTAATGTCACGTTTGCCTAAGTGATAGTGGACACTTCGCCAAAGATTTATGTGTTTCAGGGTCCAGGAAGCTGCAACTAGGGTGTGGGAGGTGGGAAAAAAAAGTCCCTATTTTTGTTTGTCAGTGGAGAAAAGTGAAATAGGACCCAGAAGGGTAAAGATGCCCCTGGGTCAAACTAATAGGACAGTGTTGTGCTAAAGCATTTAAGGGGAAACTATTATGTTATGTCTAACAAAGAAAGGGGTGAATTTTACGACTATATTCCATCCCATCTTATCAACCTTTCTTTTAAATAAAAAAAGAAAGAACTTTGTGCCTTTTGAGGGTTTAAGTGGCCTTTTTTGGAAAAATGAAAGGAAAGCGAAGAGCGTAAACTGATTCTTAAAATCGGTGGATTGATTTTTTAAAGCGAAAATTTTAACATGGAAATAATACATTTTTTTGTTTTCGCGATATTGATTCTTATAAACGGTTGATTCTTATAACCACTGATCACTATAAGCGGTGGTTACTGTATTTGAAACAGGTGAAACAGATGAAACAGGAAAATTTGATATCTAAATATTAAAAACTGCCAAGAGAACTATGATGTTTAAAACTAAAAGAACAAACAAGTGCCCACATTGTAGTATGATAGCAACAGTGTGATAAGTGTCTAATATGACACTATATTTATTTTGGTGTATATATTTTCGAGTGTTTCTTTTTAAAAATTTAATTCAAGAAATCTATATGGTTTGAATACAGCAAAATTTATAGAATTTCAGTTTACATAGAATTTTATTTTCCAAAAAGAATTCAATGTACTACTCATATAAATCTTTCACAAATATTACTTTTTGTAAAGCTTGTATATAATGTATATAACATAGAAAAAAATACTGATGTAGTTAATAGTGTTTGTTACTGACCGCTAGTCAGATTTAGCTATCATTAAAATTCTGAAAAAGTTCCCTAGCTATTTCATATAATAATTATTGTTAATATTATGTTTCTTTAAACATGATATTTGGAGAACTTTTAGGAAAGCAGAGCAAAATTATGACACAAACCATTTTACATTTTGCCAAAGTAACATAATTCGTCTTTCTTCATATATTTGAATGTATGAGTTTGAATGTATGTTATACAGATGTTTATTCTTAATGTCTACTCACATATATTCTACATAAATATTTATTATTTATGCTCTTAAATGTAAAATGTAAATTTATGGAGATAATATTGAAACAAAAAATTGTTAAATTCATTTTTCTGAAATTTATTTTAAAGTTAAGTTAAATAAGCTTTTAAATTAGCTTAAATAACAAATTTTTTTTTTTAGGAGAAATGTCACCAGTATTGGCCAAATGAGAGATCTCAGAGATATTTATATTATGTCGTTGACCCCATAACAGAATATAATATGCCTCAATACATTCTTAGAGAATTTAAAGTTACAGATGCAAGGGTAAGTACTTTAAAATAACTAATATGATATTCAATGTTTTTGAAAATTAGAAAAAACAATTTATAATTGTTTGCATTTTCAATATTTTTGTCGTTTTTAGATTTTTTTAAAATAATTTTGTTCTTTGTGTAACATTATAAATACTAGTCAGTAATAAAATAAATAAATCAAATCTTCCTTGCAGAAATTTATTCCCAAAGATTTAAAGTATCACTGTTAATCAAAACTAGTGAAATAACTTAAGTATTAATCAAAATTACAACAGATAATTATCAAAAAATTTCATGAAACGTTACATGATTACAAACTATATTTTATTTCCACTATGCATGATACAGTGTTCCTGACAGCAATGCAAAAGTAACAAAAATTTGACCAACTAGATATAAATTCAATAATAGACATGATATTTTATATTCAGAATCAATATATTACTTCATAATTGTATAAGCAATTTTTATATAAATTTTTATAATTTTTTTTCCAGGATGGTCAATCTAGAACAATTAGACAGTTTCATTTTACTGACTGGCCAGAGCAAGGTGTTCCAAAATCAGGAGAGGGCTTTATAGACTTCATAGGCCAAGTACATAAAACCAAAGAGCAGTTTGGACAGGAAGGTCCAATTACTGTACATTGCAGGTAAATATCAAAGTAATTTCCTGTAAAGTACCTACTGCTCAAAAAAAAAAATTTTAATTCAGTGATCAACAATGTTGTTAAAAAATTTTATTGTCTAATTATGTATAAATATCAAACTTCCTTTTAGTCATCTCATATTTGGCTGTGTGTAGGATTTGTGTAAGACCAGAAACATTTTTTCAAGAGATTGTCTTCAATTATATATAACAGAAAACTTATTTAAAATAAAATATCTCAAAACAAGTATATTATTTATATATTGCAATTAAAAATTTATATATTTATAATAAAGAGCCAGTTAAAAGTTACCATATTCAAATTAATTTTTAAAAATTTATGTTATCCTTTCTAAAGTATTAAATCCTTTTAATAAGAACTATCTTTTGGTTTGAATTTAATGAGTTTACCTGACTTTTTTTTATATTAGATGAAACAAGAAATTTTGAGCATTATAATGCTACATGTTTCATTAACAAAATGCAATATATTTGTTTTTTCTTACTTAAAATAAAAGTTGAATTCAGGTGAAATTATAAGGTTCTGTATCACTGTTTTAATATACAATTAAAAATTTCTTTTATCCATAGTGCTGGTGTTGGAAGAACTGGAGTTTTCATAACCTTAAGCATAGTATTAGAACGAATGCAGTATGAAGGAGTCGTTGATATTTTTCAATCTATTCGTATTCTACGCACACAAAGGCCAGGCATGGTTCAAACAGAGGTAATAAAAAAACAAATATTGTTTAAAAATCTGATGTTTTATCTCTTTCATATTCATCTTAATTGACTGAAATAATTGTTTGATTAAATATAGAGTACATTCTATTATATAAATTCTTTGCACTGAAATTCGATTTGATATTTTATTGCTTCAAATTTTGACTATTAACTTTAAAAATTACATTCTATATTAAATTTTAGAATATATATATACATTAAGTGAGTGAAAAGCAAAAGTTATGAAAAAATAAATAGAAGTTTCTATTAAAATCCTGCGAATTTTTACATAATACATTTAAAATCATGCTCATAGTTTAAAATACTTACCTCAGATCATGTTACTCAAATATAGATCATTTCATTTAATAAATCTCTCTAATCCCTATGTAATTATTTTTGATTTCATAAAAGCATTTTAATATACTCATCACACAAAAGTTAAACATATATTCAAATATATATTTTCTCACTGAATTACTTAAGATTACATTTATAGGACAACATTTTGTTGTCTCCAATAGTGTGCTCCCTTAACATACCTCTGTGACATACTCATTTCAAACAATAATTTAGTCTACATCTGATTCTAATTTTAAAAAATTTATTTATGACAATAACTCTTAAAGATTAGGTTTTTTTCCTTAATATGAGGTTTAAATTTTATACATTAAGTATCAAATGTACTCAACTTTATCAAATTACAGTTTACATATTATTCTTTACAAATATTATATCTGTTATCGGCAATGAATTGCAATCATTCTATAGAATGCTTAGGCAGTCTATAGAATTTGTGACAA
The DNA here is from genome assembly GCA_907164885.2 of Dolomedes plantarius. NCBI lineage: Eukaryota > Metazoa > Arthropoda > Arachnida > Araneae > Dolomedidae > Dolomedes > Dolomedes plantarius. The sequence goes on along the minus strand of OU015497.1, from coordinate 141,026,564 downwards.
TTTTAGGCAAAGTATGAAATTTATGTGTTATTTTAATATTCTATATACTTTGCCTAGGCATTATACAGAATTACAAGTAATGTTTTGGCAAAGTATGAAAAGAAATCATGAAAAGGCCTTTATTGAAAAGAATATAAAAATTAAAGCAGCAATTCAAAATAAAGTACAGGACTTTCTTACTGAAAAATATAGAAGAAGATGGACATTGAACTACTCAGTATTAATCTTATCCTTTTTCCCATTCTCGCTAACTTTTGGTAAATGTTTCATTAGAAAAACATGGTTTTTAGCAGCATAGGCTCACACTTTAGATAGTTCATAGAATTGTTGTTGCATGTCAACATGTGGTGATTCTTTCTCAGACACTGCATCTTGCTCTGCCATTTTCATACAGCACAGTATAGACTAGCATTTGCTGTGCAAAATGAAACTTGTGTCACTTCTGAATAAAGACTGGTGCAAATGGTGGATTTTCTCAATGCTCTTCAGTTGAGGCAAGTGCCAAAAGTTACATGCTTTGCCACATCAAAACAAAAACGTCACTGGCAGGATTATTTTATCCTTTGCCAGTTTTCCTTTTGTCATTTTATAGAATGTGTAGGCAATGTGTGAAATATTAAGCATTTCATACTTGAAATGCTTAATATCAAAACATCTTATTTATGGCATTCTATACAATGTGTGATTTCACACATTGATGGTAACATATCTAATGCACATGTGAGATTTATTCTTTGATTACAACTTATATAAAATTGCACCTTGTTATGTTTATACATTTGATGTTTGTTTCAACATGAAGTGAATAACACCAATCTTTCTCTTGATACATATGACTTGTTAATCAAGGAAAGTTATATCTTTTCTGTCATTTATTTTCAATAGTTGTTCAAAAATAAACTGGATAAATAAAATACTTTGACTCACCTTTCACTGGATAAAACATAATCATAATGATTCAGATTTTTCAGTATATTTTATTTGATCTGTAAGATCTAAAGATACATTTCTATAAGACCTTACTCAGATAGCAACAATTGCCATCACACTTCAACAATCAACAGGGAAAAATACAAAATTAATGTAATGGTTATTTTAAAGAAATAGTGCTATTAAAATAATTAAACTTAAAACAATAACAGTAGATTCTTGAGAGATAAGTTAGAATAAAGTATTGGAAAACCACTGTTACCATTATTTTTTTGTGTTTGTTTGTTTTACTGCCTTTAAAAGATGTAATATTTATTTATATCAAGGAATCATCTCAATATATTATCATGGAATATTTGTAATTTTCTCCTTATGCATATAAATGGGATACATTTGTATGGTAAAGGCTTTAGGTTTTGGTGAAAAGGTAAGAGTAGAAAACTTATACAGACAATTTAACAGCTAGAAATCCTAACCTACGAAAAACAGATTAACTAGGTGCATTAATTATGTGCTTCTTTTAATTTCACATCTTACTCTCATTTCATGTTATTTTTCTTTTATTTTTAGGACCAGTACCAGTTTTGCTACAGAGCAGCTCTGGAATATTTAGGCTCATTTGATCATTACGCCAACTGAGCAGCAAATTGCCAAGGAACTGACACTGCCCCCACCTCAACTTCCAGCAACTCACAGGGTAGTAGGACCATTCACAGAAAAATCAGTTATCTGTGAAATGTGATCTCCCAATATCAATGTTCTGTGGGAACATCTCGTTTCAAATATCAGTGGATCTATTATTTGCACAATCAACTATTTTTGTGATGGTCAGGCCCACTAAAATTATCCGGGCTACTTCAGTTCCCTCCAAAGAAGTATGATGCCATGTACAGGCCTTGTAAAGTTCCTTTCATCTAATGTTTGAAGCACGTGTCTCTGAGTTTGTGAAATTGACTTTTCAAACGGGATTATAATCCACTATCATTGTGACTTAAGTGCTATTGTTTTAAACAAATATACAAACAAAAAAAATGACAGAACTCCATATAATCAATTTAGTGGTGCTCTATACATATTCTTTTGAGATGTGTTGTCATCTCACTGAACTCTATGTATGGTTGGTGATAATATATATTGTTGTTCAGATAATGTTCGTTGATGGAAGATACAATGTGCATTTGAAGTGTTTGCACACAAAATGTTTCAGCTACGTTTTATTGATGTTTTTCAAAACACACAGTGGTTTTAAACTAGAAAAAGTTATAATTATTGACTTTGCTATATTTTTTATTTTGTTTTAAGACCCATTTAGCTTCATTTTCATAAAAAAAAATTTTGTATTTTCTAAAATCTAAAACAGTGTTTCCCAATATTCTATCATCACAGATGATTGAATGAAGCAGTCACGTCTATGAATCCTGGATATATATAAAAATACCTGCTAAGTACTTAACTCATTGATTTTTAAAATCAGTATAGAGGCTGGCCTCTTCTAATTTGTTGAAGGAAAATTTACTATGTATAATATTTCTTTGTTTCCGTTATTATGATTAACAAAATCATTAAGAGATGGGAGGGTTTTTTCATTTAGAAAGTCACATTATCACCTTACAGTCACATAAAAAATGTATCCAGAAGTAAGCCTTAATAAACTGTATATCAATCCTCACCTGGCAGGCTAATTTTCTTCAGTATTTATTGATTGACTAGATCATCTATATTATATTTTTATATTTTGCAGTGATAGTGTAGTTAGAATTCATGGGTAGGATCATTGTTTTTATCATCATACTCCTTTAGACTCATAGATTTTTTAAAAAATGATTAAACAGTGCATATGCATAAACTTAATGTACCTAAAATTAAACAGCAATCAATTTACTAAAGTAAACATTATCTTTAGGAATTTTTTTTACCTTTCTTTTAAGAAATTCTTTGTTTATATGTATCAGTTTTCAGCACCACATTCTAGTTAATAATCTGTAGTTTAAGACAATGTAGAAAAAAGGTTTTAAGAAATCTAATCACTTATCCACTTATCAATTATTGTAACTCTAAATAATCTTATGTAAATTATAAAAATTGATTTATAGAAAATTTTCTAATGAATTAAGTATAATAATTAAGTGTAAAAGCTTTTCATATGTATTAATTTTAAGAATCATTTTAAAAGAAATAAAAATATAACAAAGATATCCACATTTTTCTTTTTTAATCATTCACAATATCACTGTATCAATATGCCAAAATTTTACTGTCATAAAATTAGATATTAGATTGTTTTAAATTATAAGAAGCATTTTCTTGCTGATTTTCAATATCCTATCATGGTCTTGGGAAAAAGTACACCCTAAAATTTATAACAGTAATTTAAAAGCAACATAACATTCAAGTTTATACTATGTTCAGAAACTGTCTCCCACGGAAAAATAGAATTCAGACTTAATATAAATCTAATTAAGTTCTTTATTTTTTAATTAAAATTATAATCAAATTTATTTACATATAAAAGCAGTAGATAATTTTACAACAAACTGAATTTGCATTGTAGATCAAGTGAAACATTCCTTCATATTTCTTGGATTCATAGACTGTTGTTGGGGTAACACAGGTCTGAATGATGCATGTTTTGAAATTGTATATGTTTTCATAAATCATTAATTCAAAAATTCAATCAAAACATTTTATCCTCTTGAGCATGTTACATTTAATCACTCATTTGTTCATGTAAAATGTTTTGCTAAGAATATTCTAGGAAGATAAGTGTTTCTTAAGTGATAAATATATTTTTTCTTATAAAAATGTGATCTAGTAAGAGAACTTTTTACTCATTAAAATACCAGATATCTGTTTATTAAAAGAGTTTAAACATATTGCAACTACCATAACATCATATTCTGGGATAAGAATGGGAGTAAAATATCAAGAGTTACATATTTGGAAGAACTAATTTTTTTTTCTCTCATAAATAATTTCTATGATTATAATTAATATTGAAGTATTGTGTATTAGGTGAGAGAAAAAAATGTCAAAACAGAGAAATGAAATGCATGAAAAATGTAATCAGTCATAATTATGTTTGGTTCTCTTTTAGCATTTTTTCTTTAAAATATGAGCTCTCAACTTATATGTAACAATATCTCTCAGAATAAAATAAATCTCTAAACTGTTAAAAGTTTCAGAAATTGATTTATTGCACAACTTGTTTCTTTTATTATCTTAGTCCTTTACAATATAATGTAAAACAGTGCACCCAGGGGGCCTGCCCCCCCCCCCCCCAAGAAGTAAAAATATTGATTTTGCATTATAAATATTTTTATTCGTTCATCTCGCCCCCCCCCCCCACCCCCATGCATTATAAATATTTTTATCCATTCATCTCACCCCCCACCCCACCCCAAGAAAAAATCCTGGGTGCGTCACTGATGTAAAATGGCTAATATGGATAATGCATGACTCTCAAACGGTTTTGTAAAGTTGTCATATGCCTCAATGACAATACAAAGTATTTTGTAGCAGTCTCATGTTGAACAATTATAGTGTTTAGTAGCTCTACAGAAGTGTACACATACACAGTTACACAGTTGTTCTTTAAAATGCTTATTACAATGTGCATTAATCTTACACTACTGAATTTTTAAGTATTGTCAAGAATAGAGAAAGCAAAAAGTATGAAGGTTTTTGTTATCCGTAAATTAATCCCTTACACTTGGTATCTAAAGTAGAAAAATTGTTCGACAGGAGTTATTACACCATGATAATGTTTCATTACAATTTAAAATAAATAAATGCTGTTTATTATTTATTTTTTAAATCCAATTTTTTTTTATCTTCCACATACATTAAGATTTATTCTTTTTTACAAGATGACAAACCTTTTCAAATTTTATACAATAAATAAAATTATGCCAAAAAAATCACCTTACAGTATACTAGAATAATTTATTAATGCAACACATATTTTGAAGGGATCAAAAACAATCACCAATTTCTGAGTTCAAAAGCAACACTAAAACAAGAAACTGAAGCAATGAGTTATGCTAAGAGTGAACTAACACTTAACACATTCGGAAAAGGGAAGAAAATTGGAAATTTTCATAAAACTGTTAAAATTTAAACAAAAAATTGAGACGAAATTAGTAAAAAGAGAAGATGTATGGTAGGTGAACAATACCCACTAGCAAACAGAGAGATAGGGAGAATTAAATAACAAAATGCAGAAGATATAGTGCGAGTGAAAAGAGTCTTTCGCTATATAGCTGGTACAGTTAGCTATGGAATTAGATATCGTGAAACAGATAACAAAGGAGTACTTCAGTGCTATAGTGATTTGGACTATGGTGTATGTACCAAAATGAGTCGATCAACTTCAGGATATGTAATGATATATGCTGGGGGCATAAATGAGGCTCTTGGCACAGCCAAAGGCAAGCCATTGTTGCCACCTCTACCACTGAGGCTGAAGTCATAGCAGCATCAGAGGCAGCCAAAGTAGTAATTTGGCTCCATAGGCTGTTCCAGGGTGTAGGAAACTTAAAGGAAGTGCCCACTCTTCAGGTGGATAACAAGGCAGCTGTAAAGCTGTCACACAACCCTGAATATCACCGATGGACCAAACATATCGAGATAAAGCATTTCTTTGTACGCGAGAAGGTACAAGAAGGAAAGTTGAATGTTGAACAAGTGTCGACTGAAAAACAAGTCCCTGACATCTTGACAAAACCTCTGATGAAGTCGAGACTATTGACATTGTGTGGTCAAATGGGACCGTCTTAAAAATTAACAAAAAAAACCAGTTAACAGGGGAAAGTGTTAAAGAAAATGACTTTTCAGTTAATGTTAAAATGTTTTTGTTTGTTTTCTTGCCACTAGATGGCACCAGTGTTCTTAAGCAGTTTTCCCCTCTAATGTAAAATTTCAATGAATAAACCGGTACTCTTGTGTTTGTCGCCATGAAAGCATGTCATCTCTCTCTCTCTCTGCTAAGATCTGAGTCAATCGAAAACTCTAACACTAAGTACAGCTAAGTGCCAAGTACAGTAGTGCCCCAATGTAAGGGAAACCCCTAACAAAGAAAAACTGTTACAAGCACTTCAAACCTTTAGCTCCCAATCAGGTTGAGATCAGGAAACTTCAGAATACTAGAAAGTTGTCCAAAAAATTTTCAAGAATATCTTCTACTTTTAAAGGAAGTGGCTCTTTTTTTCCACTCTTCGGAAACAACTTTGTCCAGCCTTGACTGGTTCAAAATATTTTCTATCTAAACAAATACTTAATAAGAATTTATTTGAAAATCAAGACATTTCTATAATAAGAATATCAATTGAATAAATACAAATATAATAATAAAACAAATTATAATTCTTTAAGTATGGAGTGCCCATTAATATTAACTACATATTTTATAAACTGTATTGACAAAATGTACTTATGCATGTTGAGTTTCCATATATAAAAAAAGTGTTTACCAGAATCCAGTCGCAGCCTTCGGTCCGGCTCGAAGTATTAAAGTAAAATTTTAACAGACTTTCACAAGATTATTGATAAATTAAAGATATATATATATATTTGAACTTTGATATATATATTTGAACTTTAAAGGGTTTATTTTTTGTTCCAACAGGAATGCAAAACTCTCAAAAGTCATTTAAATGAGCATTTACACTAAATGAACATTACACTATAAAATGCTAATAAAAAAAATTAAATTTAAAAATAAAACCCATCATTTTTCTATTTCTCAGTTTTATGTTACAGAAAATGTTTAAAAATATTTTTTGTGTAATATATTTGGATCGACTTATTTTATCGACAAAACTAGAAAACTTTAAGGTAAAACTAAAAACTGTTATTACAATTTAGTTTAATTTCTATTTATTATGATTACATTTTCGAATTTGGGTGCACTTAGGACCCGAATAAACACGTTATTGATTTCGGTGGTGTTTACAGGATTCAAATTCAATGAATTATGATAGTTATGCTAATAACAACATAAATACACAATTACATCTGTTCCTTTGCAATATTAGTGTATCTGATTTGCACTAACATTGCAAGTATAATATTTGAGTTTGAAATTCAATCACAAATGTTATATTTGCTCATATGTTTTTGTATTTTGCCGCTTTTTCAATCTTTTTCGGTTAATTCAGGTAAAGTTTAACTAATTATTCATATTATTGAACACTGCTTTGTCTAAAAATATTATTTATAACATTACTCTTCCGTTTAAACGCTGAATAGTGAATTCGGAAGTACTTTAATCTGTCTTAAGCAATACTAGTTTTAATATTTGAAAGTTGATTTCTTTCCTAAATAACTTCTTACATTCTGCTTACATTTATCATTCAGTAGATGTAATTAAAATGGATTCAACTGTGCAAAATGCTCCGAAGTACAGGGAGTTTTTCCAACAAAAATGTTGAATGCATGTATACTCCAGGTATTTTGACAAATGAAATAGCAGTGCTTAAATGCATTTTCCAACGAAATATTTCTTCTCTTCTTCACTTTTATTAATGAGAAATTAGTTTTAAAAGGACTAATCTCAGAAAACCTCAAATCTCAGATAATTCCAGTAAATTTTGGGGCCATATTGCAAATATTTTGAATTCTAATTTCGATTTCAGTCGGATGAGTTATTTGCCCAAGCAAGCGCAGAATCGCCCTAACATAATGGACAGAGTGATCTTATGTTATCCCTCATACTAGTAGAACCGGATATAAAAAAGTTTATATTTGGTGCTCGTGGGATTCACCAGATACATTCAACTTCTTTGCAATAAAACACAACTTATAATATGTATAGTAAGTGCCTATAGTAGTCCTTTTAAACATTCTTAACAATCATCACACATTTTTATAGGTTTATTAGAGGTATATAAAGTGTTAAATTTATAATGAAAATTTTCTAACATCAAAATTATAAGTCAAGTACATTCTAATATATTTAGGTGCTTATAGTTTTATTTACTTAAACATATTTCCTTTATTTTTTGTATATTTTATAGAAAATCTGAAAAATCGAAAATTTTTTATACGAAAGTTTTCACAAATTTTTATTTCGCTCTTTCAAATTTTGCGCCCCTATGAGTTGTGCACCTGGAGCAGTTCGCTCCAATTGCTCCATGGTAGCTACGCCCCAGAGTGAGTATATCGTCGCATTTCCCCATATTTAATAAGGCACAGGTCTGACAGTCCACAAAAATTTGGTTTATTTAGAATTCTCATTTTCTTACTTAATTATCTAACATATTTCAATTGATTTCAAATTTGAAAATTGGTAACATATTCAATTTGCATAAAATAGGGTGATAAATATAGATATTCAATGCTGGAAAAAAACTGCAAAATAGAAGTAATATCACAAATGGAATTACTCATCATTTTTTAATTGTAACAATTTATTTCCCTTTCCTAGCTAAAAATGGGTAATAAATGAAACTCTTTCTCGATTGTATTATTGTTTTAAAAAAATCATGGATAAAATAAATTCATGACAATTCAACTGTGGAAATCAAGTGTATGAACACAATGCAAATAGAAATACATCATCCTGCAAATTTATATAGAATTCATAAAGCCAAGTTCCTCAAATCCAGATATCAGGCAATCTGAGCCACCTATTTCACACAAGGAGAAGTCATTTTACATTAAGTAATGGTCTGATTACACTTAACTCTAGTAACATATCAAATTTCAGAGGCTATATAAAACATTCATAGAATGATTGTTCAGAGAGACAATAAGAAAACCTTGTTTTGCTACATATACATTTGTTAAAAATATTTTAATGTAGAAATATTTTATAATGCACCTGTTTTTCAAAAAAAAAATACTAAAATCATTTGTTCAATTAATTTAAGTTTTAAGGTACTTAATGTTCACTTAAAACAAATATATAATTATTTACAATATTTGTGCAATCACTTATTTAGTCCTTGAATCAATTTAGTTTAGGAATGTAAAATTAGTGCTAAAAATCAGGCACAATGCTACCGAATTTTATCTCGAAAATTTTCAGTAGAAGCAATTATATATTTCCAAATAATCCAATAAGATGGCAGCACTATACATAAACCATCCTATTTTCTGAATGAAAGGAGAATTTCCTCTTTTTGTAAAAGGGATTTTTCAAGATTCACTGTGCATATCTTGAAGAGCAAACCTAACATAACCTTTAAAATATGACTAAACATTAAACATGCTGCCCGAATATGCATGGTCTTAATACACTGTTGTGCAGCATGATATGTATTAAGTATTAGGGTAAGCAATTATTGTTGAAACATGCGGTTTGGATTACTTAACTCTGAACACTCTATAGTTTGTTATGGGTGTCTCTCATTGCTACTTCATGAAAATAATAATTCTGATTGTTTTGAGAAGGCATTAGGAACCCAGGGACTAAATTAACGATTTGAAAGTTATTGAAAATGATTAACTGTAAGAGTTATGCTATACCTACCTAAAATTTTGTTATTAAAAAAACAATTGACATGATTCATAATTACTCACAAGAAATTTTTCCATGGAGCTATCGAGTAAAAGTCTAGCAGCAATTGCTTCATTTTTATGAAACTTACTTTTAGAGATGGTTTCCTTCACGCTGTTATTCACTGAAAAAAAAAAGCATGCAACCATATAATCAAGCGGTAGGATCGGAGAATTAACTTGTCACTTATTTAAAGCTGACATTTTGAATCTCATGGAAGGGCTAAAACATCTGGTACACAGCTGAATGAACAAAACCACTTCTAGACATGCGAGAGTAAATATTTTCATGAATTATTCTTTTAATAATGCTTTACTGCAGTTCGTTACCTATTGATTAAAATGCAACAACAGAAAATAAGGTAACCACCTCATTAGTTCTTATCAATAAGATCCTCGCACTTGGAAAGTGCCGGAAGTACTGTCTGAGCAAATTTCTTTCCAGCTACAGCAATCGTGAGCAACCTTTTTTTTGAACTGCGACCCACTTTTAATGGATAAAAAAATTATTCGACTCATATAATTCTTTTGTAGAAGCTTTTTTTTTTAATTAGAAAGATGAACTGTAGAGTTTAGGTATATATTTACTTTGTATAATAGCAATTAAAAGATGTCTTACTTAACCTCTGTATTTGCTTCTCTCTAATCTCACATGGCTAAAAATAAAAAAATTTCATATCTAAGTATTAATATGTATTTGTATTTCCATGGGTTAAAATTTAAGATGAGCATGATTTCAAAATTATCATATTTAAGGTAATTTTAATTTAATAATTCAATATAATATAAATTTTCTTCAAACTATTCACAACCCCTCTATTTTCGTGACGCACAGTTTGTGCATCACTGAGCTAGATAATTAGGGTAGCGGTATTTTGAAACGGTGCATGGTCCGAATGATACTTTTTGAAACGGTGCATGGCAAATGCCTAACATTTTTCGCTAGTTGAGATATTTAAGCAGCCAAATGTTTTTCTTAGATCAAAAGTTCCATCTCCGTTATGGCTTTGATAAATCTTGAAGAGTATAGCGAGATGGTACAAAAATGATGTGGGGCAGTAAAATTCTGCCAACATTCTAAGATTAAGATTGAAAGAAAAATATAGATTTCCAAGCTTGTGGTCAACATTTGCACAATTTGTGCAATAGAAAAGAATTTTCTAAAATTACTGACTCGAATCATTATCCTGTTAATTTTACTAAAAAATTCATAATGTAAATTTCTGAAGAACTTTTGAAAATCGTATTTCTCTATACATTATATTCCTTAATTAACGTCCTTCATTTTTGCCATATAAGAAATTTATAAAATCATTGCTTGATTGTGAAATATCAGTTTCAGATATATTTTTAAAGCAATGTATTGCTCCTATCATATTTTCCTATGTAAGAAATAGAAAATGAATTAGGTTTACGTTGGTACACTTCATTTCTCCAAAGAGTTAATGAATAGTGGGGAAAAAATCCAGCTGCTTAAAATGATCGTTTATTCCCATCATAACTTTTCGGTTTTAAGGAATTTTAACATTTCCAAAATATAGTCATACATTGGTACTCGTCGCATTTCGACGCGAAAAAAAATCTTACGAACTTGACGTTTGCTCGGTACAAGGTCACACATGCTAGACAAGGATCGGTGGTGTTGTAAGACAGAAAAGAGAAAAATCCTTGTGCAAGCGCAATTTGTTTTAGTGGAAGGAGACTCCCTTTCCAAGTTACACCACTATCCCATCAGAACATAACCTCTTTTCAGTACAGGCTGAGTGAAGATAAATTTTGTCTTATTTTATCTAATTATTGTTTTCAATTATGTCTATCTAGTTTATAGAGATTTTGTATTTTAAAAAAAAAAACGTCCACTTATAAAATGTGAAATTTCTGGTTTCAGGAACGAATTAATTCGGTTTACATGAATCCTTCTGGGAAAAATTTCAACATTGTACTTTAGAGAAGATCATTTTAAAAGTCCGTTCAAAATCCAACAGATGGCGCCACAGCACTGGAATTCTCCCCACTCAGGCCCGACGCAAATTCAACCCAGCCCACGCGTGGGGAATCTGTGAAACATAGTTTTGACCGAGACACCGCAAATTGAGCCCTGCGAACAGAAAACGGCCTAGAGCCGTTCTCTGTTATTAATTTTTTTATTTTTTCCCCTTATTTTTCTCTTATTTTATATAATAGTTAATTATTAATTATAAATTCAACTTTTTACTGCTAAGTAAACTTTTTGCTCTACTTTTGTAGACAATTTCATTTTTTAAGTTAACTCTCTTTCCTTGCACTGCTCTTTGAGCATTGCTCCCATTATTAACATTAAACTTCCTTCTTTTCTACAAATCCCTTTTGTTCATTCTCCCGGATCCAAATATCAACCTATCTGCTTTCATCTTGGGACTTTATCGATTATGATAATAAAAAAATTAACCACCGCATTAAATAGAAATTTTTCTAAGTAAAATATTCCTCTAACTTTTTGTTAATATGTAATTTTTCTGGGTCGAAATTATACCCAAAACAAAAACATGTTGTTAGCCATACATTGTATGTATGCTCGAAAGTCATAATTCTGGATTTCAGTTAAGAAAGAATATCCACAAATTTCTCACAAGGCCATTGCAATTTTGCTCCCATTTTCTACAACATACTTATGCGTGTTGTAATATTAACGAAATAAAGTTATGGCTAATTGAATTTAGGACTTTAATGAATAAAAAGTAGGAATTGCCTCGGACTTTGGAACACCGATCTAGACTACTTTATTTTTTCGTACTAGCGTGGTACGTACTTTTCTCCGCTCCAAATTCACTGCGATGAAGTACGAGCCGGGTTTCGTAACTGCAAACCTATGTTATGTGTCAACTTTTAAATAAAAGAGAATGTTATGTTTATAATTGCTGCTTACCTTCTGATGTCCGTAATATGGGAATAATAGTTCCCATAAATTGGTGACCCGGAGATTGGCTGGACAGTTTTGCTTTCGATTTGCCACGTGGCCGACCAAGCAGCAATCCATCAGCATCGCCCCGGTTTGTCTGCAAATTTGATGAAATTGTGCTTCATATGATCTCTTAAGCGGCTAACCATTCGGAGTACGTCTCACTTTTTCTGGGAAAATTTTTTTTTTCCCCGCGGCTGTCATCTGCTATAACTCGCACGTGGCCCGACAAGACAGCGTGTTTGTGAAGCTCCAAAAAATTTTTCTTCTCCACCATCCTGATACTGTGTTGTGTCCTCGCTTACGATATGTGTGGTGCAAGGTTTTATACCTTACAGTGATTATTCTGAATTCTTGACGCAAAGAATCAAACAGCGATCACGTGTCGCACGCCTATTTTTTTCGTGGTGCCTAACTGATCGGATAATTAAGCCCTAGGATTAATTAAATGGATTATCACAACTATCTACGTGATCGGTAAGGTGTCCCATTATTTTTTTACCGTAAACTCTATTAAATTTACCTTCTCAGTATTGCGTATATATGCTCTTCCAACCCTTATACTTTTTTTGTAATGTATTTTCGTACTGTGCTATACCAGATATTATCCCCGTAATTTTCTTACATGCTAGCGTCTCTTTCCCATATTTTTTTGCTAGATTATTTTTTGTCATTTTTGTTTTGCATTTTGGTATTGATGTTTTCTTTGCATACTTTATTTCTATACATACTTTTCTTTGCACATGCTTGATTATTTCCCTACTGAATACTTATATCGTATAACAACTGTATTTCACCTTATTTTTGCACAATTACCTTTGGCATACGTAGCTGTTGAATTGTATTTGTATTGTTTCTCTCCTTGATTTATATTATGCAACCTCCCGGAGACCCTTCCTCGAATCTTACGCGCGTCTCCATTAAACCACCTCCTTTCTGGAAAACCAATCCATACATATGGTTTAGGCAAATTGAAGCACAATTTACCATTGCAAATATTACGGCAGACTCCACAAAATCAAGGGCCTGATTCACGACAAACACTTTTCTCCCGCAATCCTGTTTTCTTCCGCACATTTGCGGTGCGAAGGCAATTTCCCATTCACGACAAACGCGCAGAACGTTTTCTCCCGCAACACAAGTTCACGGCTTGCGGACGCTACGTAGGTCTCGCAAGCGAAGGATAAACAGCAATGGCGGACGTCATAGCAATCGGTAGGCTTCGGCGGCGGCGAATTAATTTATCATTAAAAAAGGAATGGAGATTCCACGACTGAGACGATCCATTTCAAATGAATGAAAATGAGTTTGTTTGTCATGGATGGCTGTAAGAGATCTATGTGAGGAACTGAGACCACATTTGCAGTCTGTACACTGCGGTTATTCAATAGAAATGCAGGTATGTTCAATGTTTTGATTCTTATTCTTCCAGTTTTAAGCATATTAATTATAAAATAATTTTGTAAAGGGGACAGTACACCTTTTAAAATGGTCCATAAATTGATTTTTAGAATTTTATGTCATTGGATAGGGCATTTTAGGTCTTTAGATGTATTGATTTTTTTTAATCTCAAAGTTGAGTCAAATATTTAGTATTGGGCAAAGGTGTATTGACCCTTTATAAACTGTTACTATGTTTTTCATTCTTACTCTATAATTTCCCTATGATCAGGTTAATGGAAGAATACTAATATATGTAATGCTGTGCATATGATCGGTTTGTGAAACAACGGTTATTTGTAATAACTATATCATGTGGCTTAAATAGCTTTACTTATATACTTGTATTGTTTATATAGGTCCTCAGCAGCCTACAGGTCTTGGGAACAGGAAGTTTTCAAAGTGCTGTTTCAAGCACAAACTTTTCCCAAATATTGCAGCCAACTCTTTCAAGAAATGTAAACAAATTTACAAAAGCTGTATGTAAAATTTTAAAAAATCATGTACAGTTTCCGCAGAAAAGTAATGAGCAGCTGCAAACAAAAGAAAACTTCTATTTAAACACTGGATTTCCAAATTTTGTAGGTGCTGTTGACTGCACACATGTGAACATCATCAAACCAATAGATTTTGATTGGTTTGTTTTCATTAACAGGTGTCATGACGTGGCCGACAACAAGCCAACACAATCTCACACGAGATCAAATAAATCAGACTCATATTTGAGATAAGCAGAGGCGCGAAATTAAATTAAAATTAAGTTCCTTTATTAGAACTCACTATATACAAAATATTTACAGTTAGCCGTTCGGCTATTACTATTCATTAGATTTGCTAGTCGTGCATGGAACTAGCCACTGGTCTCACAAAAAAAACTGTCTTATCAGCTTCCCAACGCTGACCATCCTCTAGACTTCGCCTCTGCCAACTGACTGTCTGCTCCTTCAAGTCACCTCCAAGCAGATTTCCCCCCCTCCGAGGGGGTTGGATTTCACTTCCGCCACCGGACGCCTTGTGCGGTCTTTGTCTTTGCCGTGCTGGTCACTTTCCGGTCAGCCCAGCCCCTGAAAAACTTTTCATAAAGAGCATCGGCTAGTTCTCTGCCAATCTTTGTCCTGTGGTATTTCCGGCCAAGATCCGACCGCCCCATGGCGAACTGAAATTAACGATGCACCCTAGAATAACAAAAACTATTATCTGGGTTTTTTTATGGGTAGTCCCCTTGAACCTTTAGAATGCTGGTTTCTACGTCTCAGTTTCAGACTTCTTTGTACACAATTGTCCTGTGAACGTTGTGAGAAAGCATGGGATGTTGCACGACATCACAGCTCCCTCCCCCTAAGAAAGTCCAAAGATCTTCTTTGGGGTATCCAAAGTTCGGATAATTACTTCAATATTCAGATATGAGATTGTGTTCTTTTAAGTTTTCCCAGAGAGATTCATGCGCGAGGGAATCTATCTTCCCACTCTTAAATTTCCTGCCAAGCATTAAGTGCTTCCGTTGTCACTAATTACGTTAAAAGTCATAATTACGCGTACTCAGTTTTGGAATTACATTCTTTTTTCTTCTTTACTGGGTATATATATTTCACTTGATACACCACAACCACTCAAGATATAGCACAAGTCTATACTGAGTACATGACAACACATTTCATGAAATCAATTACATAAATCTCTTAGCTACAACAATACAACCACTTAACCTTAAATACATATATCATACCTAAAAAACAATACAAACACTCAAAATCTTAGATACATATATCATACTTAAAAAAACAACGCAACCACTCAAGATCTTAGTTACACATATCATACTTAGAAATAAAAACAATACAAACACTCCAAGTCTTAGTTACATGCCCAATTTTTCAGTGCTTGTCACTGAACTTAAAATGAACCTTTAAAATAGTACTTTTCACTACACTAGAATAAGCACTCGAAACCACTGTGTCACCTCTAGGTATACACAACCTGAATACATGGGCTTAGACAAAAATGGCCCACTCACATAACTATGGCTACACATAAATCCTTACTACTATTTTAAATATAACCAGTTTACCTAAATAACACATTTAAATATAGCCTATTTAACTCAAAACCTATTACTCTTAGAATACGACTCATGCCACTCTAACAGGTGATGATTAAATACTGATAGGTCCATTTAAATGTAGTATGCACAATACACGTGACACTGCCTTTATGCAGGACATAAAATATTAGCACAACATCAAGCTTATCACCTGCTCGTCACAAGACTCACAGTATTTTTTTGTTAATTACAGGACATTTTAATTTTTCCTATTTTACCAAAAGTATTTTAATTTCTTCCATTTAATCGTTGGTCCCCAAAACTGAGTCAACGTAACATTTAATTTAATCAATTACCTAAACTCGAATTGAATATCAAACAAAACAACTAAAGAAAATTACTTTCATCAAGAAAAATGGATCCGAACAAAATTTTTCACTATGTTAAATTCTTCAACATTAAAAAGGGTTCCAACCCCAAATTCATTTTCTGATTTATTCATCAAAGAAATAACGGATCCAGACATACACATTCACTCATTATGAGTGCGGGACATTTCTTTTGAACAATACCCCGTCATCACATGGAAGTTGTCATTATCTTTAATACATTAACAATACCTAGAACCGAAATCTCATTTCACTACATATTTAAACAATTTACTTCCATTAAACACTTGATATTCCAATTTTCAATAATTTACATAACATTACCTGACCAACAATTAGTAAACTTGGATTCATATAGCATAGAATCTACTCAATTTATCAGGATCTTCAGTTCATTTTGAACTAAAAGCACAACAATATACCCAATCGTCTATACATATCAGTCACACAGTTGGACATAATACACAAAAAAAACCTCAATTAATTCTCACTGTGGAACACAATACAAATCTTTAACTAACTTTCCATGATTCATTAATCAAAATTAGTTGGTCAACTTACTTATGTATATACAAACAAATGAAAACTCAATTACTAACATTCATAACAATAGGTTACTACATTTATTTTCTTAGGTTATGAATTTGCCATCATACTTAAAGTAATCCACTTCATCGCAATAGATTAATAACATTATTTCTTAAATTATGTATTCACACTCACAACCAATTTAATACATTAATACAGTTCACAATATATTATTAATATTTATTCATTAATTTATGTAAATATCCTCATAACCTAAATTAATGCAAATGCATTTTACCCTCAGAAATTTTCATGAGAACCCTAACTCTCTCGTGCCGGTTCAGCTTGAATCTAGCAGTAATTTTCCTACTGACACCCCATTTGTATTGATCCGCTGCCCACGAAAGTTTCTCCCTAGGTTCTCGTAAATTCCCAATTTCCTTCATTTTTACTTTAACCGAATTCCACAATGTTTTCTTTCGCCTACGTCTTAGGAAATTTTGCAATTGCTCAGCTGATTGACGCTTATTCCCCTCGTTTACGTATTCACAATTCTTTACAGATTCAACTGCGTTGCGAAAACCTATTTCGTGCTCGATTACTTTCACAGCACTCAACTCAAAGCCCAAAATTTTGAAAGATTCAGATCTCGGACAATCCTGCCCTGATAATTTAACCTTATCAATTCGATGGTTTTCCTTCCTTTCAAAATCTTGCCTGCTATTAATTTTCTCCCAGAGAATCCGCCATGAAATTCCTCGCTCTAAATTTTCCTCACTATTCTCAAGTAAGGTGCAAATGTACACAATAACTTTACCTGAGATAACTGCCCTAATTGTTTCATAAGGCGTCGCCACAATTACAACCCTTTCTGCTACAATAGGGAGAAGGGTATCCATCTTACAGAAAAAACCTATTCTGCATCTGACCTTTTCCCGCAACTTATAATTCCAAAGTTTGACCGCCTCGAAGTTCACTAAACGCGGCTCTACCCAACTAACAGGATAACATCGTGATTTACCCTTCCCATAGTTAGTCTCACTATTTAACTTATAGTCCAAAATCTTCCCATTACAGGGTTTCCATTCATGACCTTTTAATCTTTCTGGTGGGACAATCCACTTCATTTTTAATCCTTTTAATCTTATCCGTCCCTTTATCCACAATTTATTTTCTACGAGGTATCTACGTACTAATTCTCGAACCCGGGTACCGTTTCCTGGGAATATCCTTAAACTTGATTCCTCCCAACTCAACCGTTTCGAACGGAAATCTCCTGTCGTCGAGAGCGTCACCTCTATGCATTCGCCAATCTCTCTAGACAAATTCCCTCGGTTGACATTCGTCGCAAGCCCTACACCTTCAAAAACCTCCCGTGTACGAACTAATACGCGATCTTTTGGTCTCCCGGTTATGCTCTCAAATTCTTCCCGTACGCCAACAACCTCGCCCTCAGATATTGAATTTCCATTCTTTATGTTCTGGGACTCTATATCATCGTCATTACCCAAATTTTGTCCAACGTACTGCCCTAAACCCGAATTTTTCTTTCTCGGTGGGTTCTCTTGTTCTCCCAAAGACCGTATGGGGGAACTTTCCATTTGCTCCACGTGAAAATCTAAATTCCCGATACTGTTCTCTGTTTCCTCCTGAAAACCGTGTCGTACGGACGAAGACCCCCCAGGTTCAATACAGCCGTCATTCAACTCATGTTTTCCTGGAATTGGTACGCGAGGCTCTAGTTCTGAAATCACCCCCAACTGGTTTTCGCCCACCCTACTACAATCGGTGAACGCCGGGGGATTTTCCTTTGCGCTATTCGAAAATCCTGTTTCCGATCTATTATATTCTAATTTCTCCCGGTTTCTACCTTCTTGAAACTCCTCTAGGCTTTTGCCTCCCAGAATTTCACCCGCAGGGTTATTTAGTTCAATGCTTTCCTTCGTGCTACAAACGGGATGACTCGTTTTTTCTAACGGAAACTTGTTTTCCTCACCCTCAAATTTTCCGAGTACTTCAGTTGGTTGCATTAAAACTCCGGCTTTCCCAACCTCTTCAGGACTCATCAGCTTAGGGTTTTCGTTACTGCTTTTATCTATATCAGTTTCAACTCTAACCCCACTATCCGTTCTTTTTTTCTGAATAGACACAAGAGGCGAATTTTCTGGACCTGTGTCCCCTGTACATAACCAATCCGTTTCATTTTCCCGAATAGCCACACTAGGCGAATTTTCTGGACCTGTGTCCCCTGTGTTAAAGCTAACCGTCTCAATTGATTTACTCGCAATCTCTTCGTAAAAATTTATTGTTTGCAAAAATTCTTTTAAAATTACCAACTCTTCACCTTTTTGTAACCTAATTTCGTCTTCATAGCCGAATTCTGCTTCACTTTGTAGATCAAATTTTAATTGTTTTAGATTTGCTACCGTCTCCTTATGGTTTCGCATAAATGACTCTTTGTCAAATTCGAATTCCTCTGACAATCTCGCGACTAAAATTTTAACCTCAGGGTCTGAGGAAATTCCCGATTTAATTCTGATTTTCGCTAGCTCAAACGCTCTATCTTGTTTTCGTTTTTCTAACCCCCAAGCTTCTTTTTCTCTTTCCCAAGCTTCTTTTTTTCTTTCCCTTTCTCTTTCCTCTTCCCTTTGTCTATCCAACAAAATTGATTCTAGACAATTTTCCGCGAATTGTTCGTCAAAATCTGACGCTCCTACAATTTGCCTTATAATTCTTAGCTTTCTGTCTGACATCGACACATTAGAATTGAATTTTGCTGCCAATGTCAGCAGGACACCTTTATTATATTTAGCTAGAAATAGCTCCATTTCGGTAAGTTCTGCCATAATTCCCCAAATTTTTCAATAACACTACAAAATACACTTATCTATATACTAGTTTTCAACCTCAATATCAAAACTCCTTGATATTATGAAATTCACTACATTTACTATCAATTCAAAATACACTCAATAATAGGTAATCCTTTAAAATGATATCAACACAATGAACATGCACTTAATACTTAATAACTTAATATTTGCACATAAATCCACTTAATACTTGCACAATTCACTCATTAGGATATAAAGTTTCAAAATGATATTAACACACAAAATACTCTACGTATTATCTTTAAAATCTGAACTTCAAATTAGTGCAAAAACAATTAGCAAAATATTAAATTTCAAG
This sequence comes from Dolomedes plantarius, assembly GCA_907164885.2. NCBI lineage: Eukaryota > Metazoa > Arthropoda > Arachnida > Araneae > Dolomedidae > Dolomedes > Dolomedes plantarius. Next base: position 141,006,610 of record OU015497.1, on the reverse strand, counting down.
TTAATATATCTATACAAATACCCTGAGCAACTGCTCAAATTCAAAACAGATATTAGTCAAATAATACACCTTGTATTATAAAATTCCACATATATATCAATGCACAATAACCCTTAGCAATAAGCTAATTTTCAAATGATAACACAATACCCTTAGCACTAAGCTAAACTTTTAAAAGAATACAAAAATACACCTGATTCAGAACAATATAACAACATATATATATTTTGTGTAATTTTCATACACTCATACCCTAATAAATTGACACTTTCGGTTTCTCTCAATTTATTACATGCAGTGTACTTCTTTTCCAAAACTGAGTTTTTCCCTTAAACAAAGCAAAACCCTGGTGTAACAATTCAAATAAAATTACCTTATTCGAACACACAAGCCAGCATAACTATTACTTCGCTTAATACCCAGTTAAATAATTATGTCCACTTCAATTAAGTATTTCAACCAAATCAAATTAAACCTTTCTAACCAAAATTTTTCAAAATCCTGAACTTTTGTACACCTAGAACTTTTAATTTAATTTACGTTCACATTAACCTTAACTTACAATCCGCCTAGACAAATCCTATCAAATCTCTCTGGATTTAACTTAAAAGACATACCTCAGCTTGAAGAACTTTTCCACTCTGCTGCAAGGTGAACTCCTAGGCTTTCCGGCTTGTAGTTATTTCTTGGTCATAGATGAACGTCGACGCTTTTCCGAGACTTCCTTCACGTCCACAGCGCATTCCAGTTGAAATCGTAAAGGAGTGGCAGGTCCGGTGTCTTTTCTAACTAGACCACCATCCAACCGCTAAAGCCACCAGTTGTCATGACGTGGCCGACAACAAGCCAACACAATCTCACACGAGATCAAATAAATCAGACTCATATTTGAGATAAGCAGAGGCGCGAAATTAAATTAAAATTAAGTTCCTTTATTAGAACTCACTATATACAAAATATTTACAGTTAGCCGTTCGGCTATTACTATTCATTAGATTTGCTAGTCGTGCATGGAACTAGCCACTGGTCTCACAAAAAAAAACTGTCTTATCAGCTTCCCAACGCTGACCATCCTCTAGACTTCGCCTCTGCCAACTGACTGTCTGTTCCTTCAAGTCACCTCCAAGCAGATTTTCCCCCCTCCGAGGGGATTGGATTTCACTTCCGCCACCGGACGCCTTGTGCGGTCTTTGTCTTTGCCGTGCTGGTCACTTTCCGGTCAGCCCAGCCCCTGAAAAACTTTTCATAAAGAGCATCGGCTAGTTCTCTGCCGATCTTTGTCCTGTGGTATTTCCGGCCAAGGTCCGACCGCCCCATGGCGAACTGAAATTAACGATGCACCCTAGAATAACAAAAACTATTATCTGGGTTTTTCTATGGGTAGTCCCCTTCAACCTTTAGAATGCTGGTTTCCACGTCTCAGCTTCAGACTTCTTTGTACACAATTGTCCTGTGAACGTTGTGAGAAAGCATGGGATGTTGCACGACATCACACAGGAAAAGCAAATACTCAATAAATGTGCAAATGGTAAGTAAAGCCTGTTTATCTTAAACTATTAAAAAGTGATGGTGCATTTCACATATTTCAGTCAGTGTATAACCATAGGTGCCCAGAAGAGTACTTACAGGGGCAGGGGGGGAGAAAAACAACTGATGAGCACTAAAAAGCATGAAACTGGTCTTGGAATACTGTTGATATGCGAAGGAAAATTTACTTGTGTTTGTCTTTATCGGATTATTCTATTGATAATAATACTGAATAATATACAGTGGACGCTCGTTAATTCAAACTCAAAGGTTCACAGAAAAAAGTTCGAATTATCCGATGTTAAGAGAAAATATATAACTTTAAAAGTGTATCACTGAAGTAGAAAAATCTCCTAGTATGTATAACCCCAGAAAACATATACTATGCTATCTAAAATTAAACATATTAAAAAGCAATACAGATTTACCTTAATTATAACATGAAGCAGAAGATATGCAGCAGAAAGTAAACTTTAATTAAAAATATGAATTACACTTTTAGGAAAAATTGTAAAATGGATGTTTGGTTTTGTTTATGATGTTTACATTGTTGAGCCAGCTTCTCGATTTGAAGTAAACATTTCAATTCGTTTTCAGGGGAAGGTTCCATCTGAATAAATGCTTTCAGAGTTTTAATAGTCCATTATGACTTGATCATTAGGATGCTTAACAGTCTTTGCATTCTCATCTAATTTGTCAAATTTTTAGTTCGAATTAATCGAAGTGATAAAAATTTAGTTTGAATTAATGAGATTTTTAACATTAATCACAATACAAGTTTTTTGGGGCCTTTGGATTAGTTCGAATTAACCGAAAGTTCGATTTAACCGAGTTCGAATTAACGAGCGTCCACTGTATTAGGAATATTGTGCAGTTATCCAACTTGAGTACATACATAAAGGGAGATTATTTCAACATTTTTCATCACCTAATATTTTAGGGCTGCTTACATTCCATACTAACCCTACACCAAAGATATTTCTTCATACCTTTTCATCACGTATTATCTCCCAAGCAAAAATATTTTTAAACTTATGGATTTGGACTGATATTAATTCCATACATTCTAGCACCCTTCTCATTTTCTGAATCATTATTTAAAAGTGTACACTGTTCTATATTTGTATTATTACAACACATATTTTAAAGTTTACTTTCAGACCAAAATGACTCAAAGATTATTTAGAATTGGCTAGTGTCCGAAAACTCATCTTACACCACAAAAGTGCTTGTCACAAAAAAATACTGTTTCATATACATTGAGGAAAAAGAGAAAAAGGTGTTGTGTTCTTTTCAATCTTAAAACATTCAAAATACTAAATCTTATATTTCTTTTATTTCAGGTATGTGATTATAACATGAAGATATTGGACAGAGGAAAAATGTTACACGAAGAAATTTGTGCAAATGTATAAATTTAATTTTTTGTTAATTATTAAATAAAACACCAGTTCAAGTGTGAAAAAACTGTCTTATCAATTTTTAACATTTCTTTGGCACAATTTTAATATGACATTTTAACATTTTAAGATGTTGACATACAGACATACATTGTAATATATTATTATAGACTAGCCTGGCTATGCTCGGGCCATCCATCCACCAGACAGACGGCTTTGAATTGATTGACTGAGAGGGAGAATTTTCATAAGAGGCACTATTAATTTGAAGTCCCCCCCCCCAACAAAGCAACAAAAAGAAAAATGTGTTATTCGTATTAACACCCACCACCACCTGGTATGATATGAGCATACCTGCAATACAAAAAGATAAATTTTCATGTGAAAAGAAATCGGCTGGCTACTTTAGCCTATATTCCTGCAATACAAAAATTCAAATTTCCTTAAATTTGTGTCATTGGTGACATAATAATGCAATGTACATTGAAATTATATGAGTGCATGTATTAGGCAGAATTGCCCATGTCTATGTTGCGAGATATTCTGTATTCAGTTTAGTCAAAAGATAAGCACAATTTAAATATTAAACAGGCTTCCGGAGCATATGGTATTGTGGAAAAACAAATAAACACCAAAATTTCCTAAATATAAATATTTATATAACGAAAATGTGAATATGCACTTTTTAAATATTTTGGCGTGTAATCAACAAAACAAAGAAATGGTGAACTTCATACAAAAATAGCTTAGTAGAATATTTATCTAAAACCAAAAACTAAACTAATCAGCAAAGAAAGAAATATATGAAATATGAACAGTTTTGGAAAAAAATCAGTAACATGAAAATAAAAATTAAAGAATTATTTGTTGTTTGGACATTTCAAACATGATCATTGTCAATTTTGTTAGGATAATTAAACTTTTATTTCGTTATTGCTAAAAGGCTTGTCATGTATACATTATTTTGAGCATCTTCAATAGTTTTAACATATACCTTTTTTAACAAACATGGCTTTTACTGCACAATAAGAGTAAGATTACTATCTATTTCACTAAAAGTAATTTTCAAGATAATAAATAATATCTATAATAGAACAGTGAAACTTAAGGGAACTTAAATTTTTGTAGCATTTGAAGTAATTCTAAAACTAGTGTCATTTATATGATACTAGACTTTTTTTTATCCTATGTTGGGGAAAAGTACATTGACCGTAATTCCCCACTGGTAACTCAGTAGAGGTGATATCTATTTCAAAAATCTGTGACTGAAAAGTACTTGTTTTGAAGAGAGGATCACGTTAAAAGGTGATTGAAATCCATAAATTCCCCAGCAGAATAAAGGTGGTAGTCAGGAGAGGATGCAACGCCAATGCGGTGCAGGTAAAAAGACGTGAGATTATTCTATAAAATTGGATGAACTATTAATACACACGCGAAATGACACAACCGTTTGAACAACAAACACTTGAAAAGACAGTTGTTTTGATAGACATACGCGGTAACTCAGACACGTTAAAAGCGTTCTCATTGGCTGATTTCCGATGAAAATCGATTATATCTCGATTATCACTCCGAGTTATCAAAGATTCGGTTCGTTTTGACAGCGTGACGTCAGTGGATGCGGCTGGCGAAAATTGTTTGTCGTGAATGGCTTTGCAGGTGTCTTCCCCTTTTCAATCGCAGATCTCCCTGCCTTGCGGCTTGCGGACTGCAAGTCGCTGGCGTTTGTCGTGAATCAGGCCCTTAACCACGTCATTGCAGCTCTAGAGTCCAGTGTTTTAGACCCAATTGCTGATTTAGTTCTAAATCCACCTGACAAGGACCAATATGATACTCTAAAGCAGCGATTGATTGAGTTGAATACCGAAAGCAAAGAGTCGAAAATCCGTACGCTGCTAAAAGGTCTCGAATTGGGCGACCAACGTCCTTCACAACTCTTGGCGCGAATGCGCACATTAGCTGGCACGTCGATAGGCGACCCCTTGTTAAAATCTTTATGGTTCGCGAGGCTTCCAACCTCTACCCGAAGTATTCTCGCTACCTTGAGCGATGACCTCAGCACATTGGCTGCAGCTGCAGATAAAATTCACGACCTAGCATATATTATAGGCATCGACTTTCTGAAACATTTTGGCTTACTGGTCGATGCTCGCAATAACTCCCTAATCGACAATTTAACTAAAATATCTTCGAGAGGCAAATCACCTTCAACTAATCCTAGCTCCACAAATATTTCTATTCTCTGGGGAAACTCTAGTTTCGACCAGCTTCTCAAAAATTATCCTCAACTCACAAATCCATCCCACCTTCCGTCCAATCCTACATCTACTTCTGTTTTTCACCATATCGAAACTACGGGTCCTCCCGTGTTTTCCAAACCCCGACGTCTGTCACCGGAATTATTACGGGCAGCACGTCAGGAATTCGAATTTCTGCTTTCCCAAGGCATCATTCGGCCATCGAAGATGGCCGAATGATGCCTTGGGTTAGAAAATGATTGCATATGGTTAGAAAAACAAACGGTGATTGGCGTCCTTGTGGCGATTACCGCAGACTCAATGCCGTAACCGTTCCGGACCGGTACCCTGTACCACACATTCAAGATTGTACGCAACTCTTGCATAATAAGTCCATTTTTTCCACCCTCGATCTGGCCAGGGCTTACCACCAGATCCCTGTCCACCCGGATGACGTGCCAAAGACCGCCGTCACCACTCCTTTTGGCTTGTACGAATTTGTATTCACTCCTTTCGGTCTTCGAAACGCGGGACAAACGTTTCAGCGTTTCATCCATCAAGTCCTTGTTGGCCTTGATTTCTGTGTGCCATATTTCGATGACATTCTCATCGCCTCTTCCTCCTCTGAAGAGCATAGTTCTCACCTCCAACAAGTTTTTGACCGCCTCAAACAATACAACCTTAAACTGAACCATGCCAAATGCGTCCTTGGTAAACCTTTTGTAACCTTTCTGGGCTGTAAAATTTCATCTTCCGGTATTGAACCCTTACCTGAGAAAACGCAACAAATTACTAACTTCCCAAAACCTGAGACCATTTCCCAGCTCCGCAGATTCCTGGCCATGATAAATTTTTATAGGCGTTTTATGGTACACGCCGCGCATACTCAAGCGCCCTTGAATGAGTTCTTGAAAGAATCTCGAAAGAATGATAAACGCCCTGTGCCATGGACGGACGAAACGCTTGCTGCATTTAATAAATGCAAGGCTGATCTCTCACAGGCAGTCCCCCTCGGTTTCCACTCTCCCGGGCAGCAACTCTCTCTATTGGTTGACGCATCCGATTCTGCCATCGGAGCGGCCCTGCATGTAAAAACCACTTTCGGACTCCAGCCTCTTTCTTTCTTCTCACGAAAGTTAACGAACTCTGAGCGGAAGTATAGTACCTATGATAGGGAATTGCTAGCTATCTACTAAGCGATTAAGCACTTTCGACACTCTCTCGAAGGTCAGTCCTTTATAGTTTTTACCGATCATAGGCCCTTAACATATGCCTTTACTAAGAACTCCGATTCTTGCTCGCCCCGTCAGTTGAGGCACCTCGACTTCATAGCGCAGTTTACTACAGACATTCGCCATGTTCCAGGAAACAAGAATGTTGTTGCAGATACCTTGTCACGCCTGGACCACATTGCGAGTATCACCAGTTTCGACTTCACCGAACTCGCTAAGGCCCAGTCGCATGACCAGGAAATACAACGTCTTCTCTCTGGAGAGACGCATACGAGTTTGGTTCTTCAACCATTAAAACTTTCCAACGATCTGCAAATATTCTGCGATAGCAGTACCGGCAAAGTACGTCCTTTCGTCCCAGAGGCGTTCCGAGAACGCCTGTTCCACTCCCTGCATGGACTATCTCACCCTGGAGTGCGAGCAACCAAGAAGCTCATTTCAGAGCGTTATGTGTGGCCATCAATGGCGAAGGACATCACAGCATGGACTCGTACCTGCTTAAGATGTCAACGCTCAAAGGTACATAAGCACACACACAGCCCCCTGCAGCAATTTTCTCTGCCATCTCATCGCTTCGATCACGTACATCTTGATTTGGTGGGCCCACTTCCGCCTTCGGAGGGATTCATTTACTTGCTTACGTGCGTGGATCGGTATACTCGATGGCCGGAGGCGATCCCGATAACGGACATCTCGTCCGAGACAGTAGCACGCGCTTTCATCAGTCAGTGGGTTGCCCGTTTTGGAACCCCTTCCGTCATCACCACCGATCAAGGACGCCAGTTTCAAGCACATCTTTTCTCTGATCTGATGTCACTACTAGGCACGAAGCAGATCCGCACCTCGCCGTACCACCCAGCGGGCAACGGGCTAGTTGAGCGTTTTCACCGCTCACTTAAACAGGCCCTTAGATGTCACTCAAACAACCGGTGGACTGAGACTCTCCCACTAGTCCTCCTGGGACTCCGCTCCTCGTTCAAGGAAGATCTCCAGTGCACAAGTGCGGAGCTTGTACATGGCTCTACTCTCCGCCTCCCTGCAGATTTTCTCCATCCATCCCCACCCCCTGCAGTTGAACCATCCGAGTTCGTCCATCTCCGTAGCTTAATGCAGAGTCTCTCACCAACTCCCACTTCTGCTCACCACAATCCGACCACCTTCGTGCACCCTTCTCTCGAATCGTGCTCTCATGTCTTTGTGCGCTATGATGGGATCCGGCGCTCACTACAGCATCCGTACAACGGACCCTTTAAGGTAATGGACAGAACGGCTAAATATTACACATTGCTTATGAATGGTAAGAATTGTGTTATTGGCCTCGACCGTTTAAAGCCAGCATTCCTCACCACCAGCGACTCCCTGACGTCGCAGCATCCTGTGTTGAATCCAAATGATCCTGTCACGACTAGCGTACCTACTCCTACAACTGTTACGAGGGCTTCGCCCTCGACGACTCCAATAACGACTCCAGTTCCAGTGTCAACGTGTTCTGGTCGACGGGTTCGGTTTAACCCCCGTTACTTGTAACCCTCACTACTTGGGGGGGGGATACTGTGGCAACCCAACTCGCAGACAACTCCGACGTCGCGTTCTGCGCATCTGGTTCGCGCAGGATTGGGGAATTGCCTCGGACTTTGGAACACCGATCTAGACTACTTCATTTTTTCGTACTAGCGTGGTACGTACTTTTCTCCGCTCCGAATTCACTGCGATGAAGTACGAGCCGGGTTTCGAAACTGCAAACCTATGTTATGTGTCAACTTTTAAATAAAAGAACATGTTATGTTTATAATTGCTGCTTACCTTCTGATGTCCGTAATATGGGAATAATAGTTCCCATACACATAATAACACAAAATAAGAGATGCCACTCAATAGCACGTAATATTAATTGAAGGCTCGATTCTCAACAGCCTCCTTCGAGCATGAAAATAGTCATTGTTAATATGGGTTAAACTGTCACTTATACATATTGACTGCTTCCACACCGAGCAACTTCTTTTGAGAATGAAACTGAGGTGCTGGAAGCGCCTTCGTCAGAATGTCTGCTCGCTGCTCATCACTTCTGACATAGCCTAATTCAAAGTGTCCCTTTGAGAACTCATCTTGGACAAACTTGTATCTTTGGTCGATATGCTTTGTGCGTGCGTGGAACATCGGATTTTTCATGTATTTGATGGCACTCTGATTATCAATCTGCAGGATTGGTAATGAGACATTGTTGGCTATCTCGTTAAACAAGCGCTTCAACAATATCAGGTCTTTTGGGGCATCAGCTGCTGCCATGAACTCTGCCTCTGTCGTTGAATTGTATATAGCCTCCTGTAGCTTGCTCCGCCACGTAATTGCACCCCCACCATAGAAAGAAACTACACCTGTGCGAGACCTGCGTGTTTCTGCACAGCTGTTGTTATCTGCATCACTAAATAACATCAGGCTTCTGTCATCTTCATTATTGTACACAATGCCGTGTCCAATGGTATTGTAAAGGTATCTTAATGTTGTCTGCACGATTTCCCAATCAGTCTCTGTGGGGTTGTCCAACTTACGAGACACCAAACTCACTGCGTAAGCAATATCTGGTCGAGTCCCCCTCGCCAAATAAAACAAACTGCCAACTGCTGATCGGTATGGAATTTCACTGCTGAGAGGCTTCGCCTCCTTGATCTTGATCATGCTCTCGTCATTTGGCTGACCATAGTCGACCTTGAGACTCGACTTCTTTACTGGGATACGTGATGTCTTGGCATCTCCAAATCGCTCTAACATCTTTCTTGTAAAGGCTTCTTGGTGCAAGAAGAGTGAGCCGTCTTTCAACCGTTCAACTTGCAGACCAAGAAAACAATTCAACGTCGTCACTCAGTGGCGTAGCTACATATTCAGCGCCCTGGAGCAAGTAAAATCAGTGCGCCCACTTGTTTCTTGGAAGTGTTCTGACGAAATTTGTTTTCTATCTAATCGTCTTATTTCGATTTAAAACCTTACTTAATAACAATTTATTTGAAATTCAAGACATTTCAACAATAAGATATTCAATTTAATAAATATAAATATAATAATAAAACAAATTAAAATTCTTTAAGTACGGAGTACCTACTAATATTTACTACATATTTTATAAATTGTATTGACAAAATGTTCTTAAGCGTGTTTAGTTTTCACATAAAAAACTTCAAAATTGTTTTCTTGCTTTTACGCTTGCAAATCGATCGATCACTTTCTCCAGATCAAGTTGCCAAGTTATTGTTTTTTCAATTGATATAGTGGCCAAAGAGCTAAGACAGTGACAATGATAAATATGCCAATATTTTAATTACATCAAAATAACAAGAACAAAATTCATCAAGAGCCTGAACACAGGAAGACCATCATGTTGGACAAACTTTTTTTTAATGTTTTTGCTAAGTTGGTTTGATTCCTTTCCATTAATATTGCCCAACGTCTAACAGAACTGAAAAATACGTAATTTTTTTTACTAGCTGTTCATAACATTGCTTGACTTCCTGTACATTAGTGACACTGCCGTTGATTATTAAATTCACACTATGAGAACAACAGTGCACAAATCTGGTAGGGGGGTTTCGTTGTCTAATCCTTGCTTGTAATCCTAGGTAGGCACCACTCATATTCGCAGACCCATAGTAACCTTGCCCCGAAATTTTGATAGGTCGGTGAATTTTTTAATAATTTTTAAAACTGTTGTTTCTAATCCTTGTGATGTTTGATCAGTAACCTGAGTAAATCCACAAAATGTTTCCATTATTTGCACCTTGGTTGGTTTCTCATTTTGATCTTATTTTATTGTAACATAACGGAATACAGTACTTAGCTGTTCGAATTTTGATAAATTTGCGTTGTATCTATCATTGTTATGAAAGCGGCCTCTTCTATTTCACTTTTAATTTGGATATTAATTTCATGTGCAATCATATTTATTAATGCATTCTGTATGTCCGGATTCAAGTAATTGGTACTGCTTTTGGGTTTCTTTAACAGATCTGCTAAAACATCATTGCGAGAAAGTAATTTAATTATTTCTAGAAAATTTCCTTGCGAAGTTTCTGCATTTTTAAGATCTGTAACCCTATGGGCGCGGAAAGGTAAATTATTCCTAGCAAGTGTGATAGTTACATCTACTATACGTCACAACACTTTGCGCCAATTATTTACCACATTGTTCATTTCTTGTTGACTAACAATGCCTATAGTTTAACCACTTTTCTATCGATAGTAAACCTCACAAGAAATTCCATGTTGGTTTGATTCTTCATGGTTTTCAATATCTCTTGTTAAATGAGCCTAGTCAGATGTTCCTCTTACGAAAGCTAAATCACAGTTTGACTTATCAAAGAGCCAGAACGGTTTACAGTGACAAATATTTTTTCTGTTGAATAACATAACCATTGTCTTTTAATTTTTATATGTTCGTTACATTTATAGCAATACTTCTCGTTGAAGCCTATATTTACATTGTGACCAGATGAATCTTTAGGGAAAGGCCTCCCATTGGTTTATAAAGAACAAGACTAATAACTTTGCGTTTTTGTTCAGATGTTAGAGCTTCTGAAAATTTTCCTTTGTCAGATGAGTCTATTTCTATATCAATTTGTTGTGGAGGAACTTCAGTTTCTGCTTGAATTCGTTCAGGCGTAGGAATATTCGTAATATCTGTATCTGTTTTGTCTAGAGAATTCTTGCCTTCAGCTTGTGATTTGTTTTCACAAGAACTACAACTGGGTGTATTATTTTAATCGACCGTTTTAAAAAATATATTCATATTTTAACAACTTTCATTAAAACTTCCTTTCTGGCTTCCTGCTTTTCCATTCTTTTTCTAAACTGTGCATTACTTAGTTTTTTAGACATCTCTAACTACCTACAATACATATATAAATATATATTTGTTAACAGAATTTAATTAACAGAATATGTATAAATATATATTCTGTTAATTGTTAATAATTACTTTTTTATTTATTACTTTTAGAAATTTTAAAATACATTTTTAAGATTATCGTTCATTGTAAAATTAAATTAAATATTTTTCTTTACGTTTCAACCTCAATTAAAATAATAATTGATAAACAAACCCTTACTTTTAAAATTATATGACGATGAATCCAAAAACACACTGTACAAAAGTAATTTAGTAGAATAATAGTCATGAACTGTACAAAGTCACTTGAACAGAACAATAAATTGCAATCCACAGTACCCTCTATAAGTTTTAAAAATTATATAACACATTCATTCAAGAATCATCTTAAAATTCTTACACTACACAAAGTAAACAAAGTGAAGATGAAGCGCTAAATACTACGCTTGCTTTAAAGGGATTACCCGAATATCTGCCTCTATTCTGAGCCGATGTTAATTTGCACTCTGGGATTCCCCGGGCACTTGCAACTTCTTTGTTGTAAAACACTACTTATAATACGTATAGTAAGTGCCTATAGTAGTGCTTTTAAACATTCTTAGCAATCATCATACATTTTTATATAGATTTATTAGAGGTATGTAAAATGTTAAATTCATAATGAATATTTTCTGAAATCAAAATTATGATAGGTAAGTGCATAGTAATATATTTAGACTCTTACAATTTTATTTATCTAAAAAAATTTAATTTATTTTTTTATATTTTATAGAAAGTCTGACAAATCGAAATTATTTTATACAAAAGATTTTTCCAAATTTTTATTTTACACTTCCTAATTTTGCGCCCCCCTGGTTCGTTGTGCCTGGAGCAGTTCGCTCCAACTGCTCCACGGTAGCTACGCTTGTGACACTGTGGCGTTGAATTTTGTAGTTATTTAAAAGCTTATATATTATATTAACTTAATAATTAAAGTTAGAATTACTCTTTACAATCTTTAAAATCAATTTACTTCAAGAGTTGCCATTTGGCCGTTAGTGGTTAGTACATTTTAAGATAGATGGTAAGTTGCGTTGTGTTTAGCAATAACCCATAAACATATAATAATTATAATTTACCCTAGGTTCATTACTGTCTGCATCACTGTGGTGATTAATGAGCCAAAAGAAAAATGAAATTAAGTCTAATAAATTTACTTAACCTTGGTGAACACCTAGAAATAAAATTATCTCACCTAAAGGAAAAAGCTTCATATCTGCTGAAATAAAAATAAAACCTAAAGCTGAAAATCAGAAAATTTACTAAAAAGGCAAGGACCGACATGACAAAGATATACTTAACATAACAAATTTATTCCTTCCGATTACATTAACAATATTACCACCAATCTGGCAATCAGTTCTATTCAACATTTTTTTTTCGGAAATCTAATATTAAATTATCAATAATACAATTGCTATAAAAATCAACATCTATATATTCGCAACATAATAAAATATATACAATGACAATTCAAAATGAAATGGCTGGCGAATTAAAAAAAACTAAGTCATTCTAAATGCAATTGCTCATCTTAATTTATTTTTACATTTAAATTTAATCTTAATGATGTTGCTGCAGCTTTAAAAAAGTAGAGAGGTTATGGATAGAATTTAAAAAACAGGATAAGAAAGGAAAGGAAAATGCTAATTCACCCGTGGCCCTCATATCATCATCGGGATCTTAGCGTCGTCCCTGGGCCAGAGCATTCAGCTCCGACCCCTCGGTCTTTCGCCCTCGCCTCCACCTCCAGGATCCACAAATCTTCTCCTTGTTTTCAAACTCCCGCGCTCCGAGTCAGCACCTTGTCACACTTTCCTTCAGTCCGGTGAAACCATCCTCCACACCAAATAGTTCTTTGATGCTCAGTGAATTGTAATGGCCGAAATGAGGGGGGAAGGCTACAGGTGGCACTCTTGCACTCTGCAATTGTTTATACAATTAATTTTTTTCCACCCCTCATCTCGTTCTTGTTGGTTATTTTAATTTCCTGGCGGCCTGGTCATCCACCCGGCGATGTATCCCTGCGCGCCTTGCATCTGACCTTCCAAGATTTCTCCCCGTTCGAAAAACTGCTTTAGCGGACGTATTGGGTTACCGAGTGTGGGGGAGGCTTTCAAAACTGTTGCTAGGCGCTGGGTCATATTTTTAAGGATAGAAGAAAAGCAAAGAATATTTCTAAGACCTTTACCATTTAAATTACAAAACGCCAGCCAAAAAAACAATAAAAAAAATATGCCAACCATTCACAAGGTTCATAAATAAAACTTATTAATTTATCAATATTAACAATAATAAGGTATAACCTGTGATGATCTATTTCAAACTTAATTCTTCTCAATGTCAAAACATTTAGAGAAACTTGCGCACACTTCTCTAAATGCGATGACATTAATCAAATCAATTAATATCTGATCACCACAAGTATAACCCTTACATATATTTAGCAGAGGCTTAATAAATTGATTAAAACAAAGCACAATCGTTACTAAAATTTACTTACTTTACTAATTTAATTATCTGAATACCCGATATTAATATAACTTTAATCACTTCCAAAACTATTAATTATCATCACAACAACACCACCCAAGAGGTAAAACTTCCAAGACGCGTTTTGTTTTTACGTGGTATCGGCCAGACCCCTAATCAACGTGTATTTTTATGAAAAATCGTAACTTTTCAAAAAAAATAACTGTAGATTTTGCTGAAAGGTTAGTCCTTTCACAAACAGCATTCGATTTAAGATTACCCACATTAGTATGATTTAATTTAATACAAATAGTTTTTGTAAAGTTAGTAAAAATTTCAAAAGTAAATTGGGTACTAAGTGTTGAGGCAAACTCCTTGATTAATGTAAATTCGTTTGCCCATGCAGAAGAACTGCCTCTCAACTCCACATCAACAAAATGTAAAAACAGTTCCGCTTTCATTTCAAAATTGTATCGTGTATCGTAAGTAATTCGTATTTAAATAAAGTGCTTGTTCTAAAGTATTCATAGTCATTATCGAACAGTTTTCTCACATTTCTGGCGTCTGTGACAGGACTATGGATAACCTAAAGCGAGAACGAGCACAACTCCGGCGATTATTTACGAACTCTTTAAAAACTTTGGAATCGAAATTGACTGGTGAACCGGTAATTAGAAGTGACGTAATACCGGCAAGTAGTGTATTAGAGGATAAAGCGAATCGCCTCTTTGATTTAGATGAACAAATAAAAGAGTTATGGTTAAACGCGGAAGATTTTGATGAAGAAGAATTTTCAAAAGATATAGATGTTAGATGTAACTGAATCTTATCGTGATCAATGGATTACCGCGAAATTGAAAGTCACGAATCTTCTGGAAAACGAAGTTAATTTAGACGATAATGTAAGTGTCACGTCTCAAGGTAAGCGAAATTTTAGACTTCCTAAATTAGAATTGAAACGATTTGATGGAGATGTAAAAAATTGGATTGGATTTTGGGGGCAATTTAAAAAAAATTCATGAAGATGATACCATAGACTCTGATGATAAATTCCAATATTTACTGCAGGCTACTGAAATCGGCTCTTCAGCCCGAGACCTCGTAGAAAGCTTTTCACCATCTGGGCCAAATTATTTTAAGACCATAGAACAAATGAAGTCGCGTTTTGCACGTGATGAGTTGTTGATTGAAATCTATGTTCGTGAACTTCTGAATTTAGTCTTAACTCAAGTTAAAAATGGAGAAAACTTTACTTTGCGTATCCTACATGACCGATTGGAAACTCAGTTACGTGCATTAGAAACTTTGGGAGTAACTTCTGAGAAATATGCAGCAATGTTGTACCCCTTAGTCGAGTCTGCTTTACCAGAAGAAATAATGAAAACATGGGAACGATCGCGAACAGTGAAAACTGAAACTGGGAAAGAAGTTAATCTTTTAACTAGTCTTTAAGAATTTTTGAGATTCGAAGTGGAAAGCGAAGAGCGTTTGAATCTGGCCCGTTCCGGATTTGCATGTAGCAAAGAATTTGATAGGGTAGGTGGGGGCAAAGGTTCGCATGGGGCAAAGGTTCGCACATACATTTTAAAATGACCGGGAAGAGTTTTAGGAAGAATAGGGTAGGCAATGCATTCCTCTACTTCCAGTCAGTTGCCTCGTAAAAAATGTTGGAGTTAAGACCCCCTTTTGCAGAGAAAATGAGGTAAGTTTATTTTCGTCTCTTTTAATGTAATTTTTTGCAAATTTTGAGTAATTTTGAGCATCACTCAAACTCACGAACTGTTTTGGGCTTATTTTCGCATGTTAGGGTGGTAAATAACCTTTCAAATCCTACCTTAAGTTTTGGGTTAACTCAAATATAGTGGCTTTCATTCTGCAGAAACAGAACCAGCACGAAATGGGGCAAAGGTTTGCAGTAGTTATGGGGTAAAGGTTCGCAGTGCAAACCTTTGCCGCTCGAACTATTAACATTTGTTTCATGTCCTCTTTTCATTAGGAATCCTTATTAACAACGTCTTTTATTATTAATGGGAATTCACATTTTTGTAATTTGAAAAAAAATTATGGTTTTCGATAAAAACTGCCTGTTTTTAATCAGAAATTTTTTTGTAAAATGCTTGAAAATCCATAAATTAAAAATAAAATAAATGAGTACAACACAAAAATAAAATAGCTCTGAACCTATTTTACAAGATAAAGGAATTAAATGTTGTTACAAGACATTATAAGCTTCGAAGGTCTGGTTAGGGAAAAAAATTTAAATGAGTAATTTCCAGATTTGCAAGTCTTTGAAATGCTCCTTGCGTCACAATTTTTGACGAAATTTTATAAAATTTATTACAAAGACTCCTCTTATACATTAAAATAAAGTTATGTATCCATTTCAGGTTTAGACATCATTCAGATTATCAAAGTTTAACTTAAGCGTGGAAAAGTACAAAAATTTCACGAGAATTCAGAGTACAAGCATAAAAATATTTCCTAAAAATTAATTATTCAACGAAAGCACAAATCAAAACATAACCCTGATCAAAATGTATAAGCAATCTAAATGCAAAATTAAGGATAAGGTTAAAAATTGGATCGCAAGGAGCATTTTAAAAAACATAATAAAAATTTCAATTTTTTAAATATAAAAAATAAAATTTTAAATATTTATAAAATTTTATAAGGTGTTTGAAATAGTTTTACTTTAATGAATATTTATGCCCAATTTCATATCTCTGAGGTAAAAATTTCAAAAATTGCTTTGTAATGTCCCCCATCTCCTTAATTTGCTTAATTTTTACGGGTTTTAAAAGAATGAGTAAATCCTAAGATATAATATAACGATAGTGTTAATAGTTGATATTTTAATTGGAAGTTCTTTAGTTTAAGAAAAAAATTATTGAGATTAACCCCTTTTCATTTTGTGAATTTCTTTGTTAGATTCAACTTTCTGTGTTAATAGTTGATATTTCATTTTGAAGTTTTTAGTTTAAGAAAAAATTTATTGAGATTAACCTGTTCAATTTGTGATTTTCTATATATGTAACACCTTTAAAAAGATTACAAGATGTGAAATAAAATTATTTAGACAACTCTATTTGTGATTTTCGATGCCTATCCAGTAAGAAACCAACGAGTGGGGTAAAGGTTTGCAGTGCGAACCTTTGCCCCACCGATTGGGGCAAAGGTTCGCAAACAGGTCTTTTGGTAAAATTAAAAATTCGGTGACTAAATATTTCGGAAAAAAATTCATTATTTTATAGAAGGTAGAGGGGATACCCAACTACAATACAAGTGACTTTTTGGGGCGATAGGATCTAACGGAGGCCCGTAAGAAACCCAAAACTCAAAACTGCAAACCTTTGCCCCCACCTACCCTACATCGAAATCTTGACATCACATTCCCACCGCAGCGTGTAATGTAGCGAGTGAAAAGAAATACACTAAATCTGATAAATTATGTTTGTGGTGTAATAAAGTTTCTCATAACTCTACAGAATGTTTTAAAGCAAATGATATACCATATGATGAAAAGAAAGAAATATTGCGTAAAAAAGGGGGCATGTTTTTCTTCTTTAAAAATAGGGCATAATTCGAAGGTATGCAAAAGTTATGTCAAGTGTTTCATTTGTAATAAACGACATCATACAGTTGTATGTCCAAAACCACGCCAATCGAAAGATGCCAAGAAAGAAATGAATGAAAATCCAAATGCTGAGGTGTTGATATCTAGGAAAAATTCGCCAACTCTTCTTTTAATTGTTCTTGCCAGAATTACGAGTAAGGAAAAATCTGGTATTATCCGGATATTGTTTGATACAGGTTCTCAAAGATCTTTTATTAGAAAGGATATAGCAGACAAATTAGGGCTAGAAATATCAAATCAAGAAACTTTGAGTCATGGTTTATTTGGGGGTGGCGAAACTGAACAAAAGTTACATAATGCCTATGATATTACTTTGCAAAGCTTATATTCAAAATTTCGATGTCGTATTTCCGCTTTAGATGAAACAAAAATTTGTGGAAATATACCCCGTGTTACGAATCTTAATGTGTACCCTCTTCTGAGGAAGAAAAATATAGTACTAAGTGATGTGGGAGAAAACACACCGGAAATAGGCTTGTAGGAAGAAAAATATAGTACTAAGTGATGTGGGAGAAAACACACCGGAAATAGGCTTGTTAATTGGGGCCGATTACTTGGGTTCTTTATTGACCGGAACAATAGTTCCAATTGACGATAATTTGGTAGCAGTTAATACAAAACTGGGATGGGCTCTCCAAGGGTGTTCTGTTAAATCTTTAAATGATATTAGTTGCTCTTACAACTTGGATATAACAGAATTATGGGATTTGGATGTGATTGGCATTAGAGATCCATCAGAAATATGGATCGTCTTGTCAAATCTAGACAAGACGTAGAGGCTGAGACTTTAAATTTCTTTCATAGAACTATTAAGCGGATTGAAGATAACAGATATGAAGTTAGTCTTCCGTGGAAGGAAGGGCATCCTGAATTAACTAATAATAAGGAACTTGCTAAGAAACGCCTCATATCGACCACAAAAACACTTGTTCGCACAGGTCATTTAGAAGAGTACAACGACATTCTCAAAGAATGGCTAGATTTAGGCATCGTAGAATTAGTCAAGGAAGATGATGGTATTGGGCATTACTTACCACATCGACCCGTTTTCAACAGTAGTAGCACGACTACAAAAATACGCCCCGTGTTCGATGCATCCGCTAGAGATGAAAAGGGTAATTCTTTGAAAAATTGTTTAGAAAAAGGCCCAAATTTAATAGAGTTAATTCCCAAATTAGTGATGCAGTTTCGAAAGCATGCAATTGGCATTACTTCTGACATCAGAAAAGCCTTTTTGCAAATTAGTCTTTCTCCAAATGATAGGGATTATTTCAAGTTCTTATGGTGGAAAGATCGGAAGGCAGAGGAAATCATAACCTTACGCCATTGCCGCGTTGTTCTTGGTGCTTCACCAAGCCCGTTTTTACTAGGAGCAACAATAACATATCATCTTGAACATGCTCCAGAAGAGTTGAAGAAAACTGCTCAGTTGCTCCAGAACTCCTTTTATATTGATAACTGTGTCCTAAATCTAGAAACGAAGGAAGAGGCTAGAGTCTTCATCTCTGAAGCCAAGCAATTGATGTTTTCAGCCCAATTCGATCTACGAGGTTGGACAACTTCTCCGGATGGGGTTATAGAATGTGAAACTAATGAAAGATATATTCCATTACTGGGACTTTCTTGGGACATCCAAATAGATGAACTCTCGTGTAATTTGGGTACAAGCACATTTTCAGAAAGCTCTGTTACCAAAAGAACTTTGTTGACCTTAGCTCAAAGTATTTTTGACCCTATTGGCTATACTAGCCCTACTACTGTAATCCCAAAATTAATAATACAGAAAAAATGCCGAGAAAATATTATTGAGGTTAATCCAGAGGGAAACTTTTCAAAGCAAAGGAGTTGAAGTTCTTAAAGAAATGCAAACATTTAAAGATAATGATGGGATCATTAGAGTGAGAACAAAATTAGTCCTAGGCGATGAAGATGAAGACTTCAAATGTCCCATATTGTTACCAGGTGATAACGCAATTATTCACCGACTTATCCACCAGAAGCACTGCCAATTACGACACTCTGGCCTTGGAACTCTGATATCTAACCTGAGAGAAAATTACTGGATAATAGGTATTAGGAGAAAAGCGAAGAAAATCTGCTCTTGTTGTGTCATTTGCAAAAGATTTAAAGCGAAACGCACGGAACCTCCTTTAGCTCCTCTACCGAGAAACAGAATAAAACATGCTGCCTTATTCGAAGTAACAGGAATTGACTTAGCTGGCCATTTATTCCTACTTTCAGGTGAAAAGGCATGGATTGTCCTTTTTACGTGCGCCATTTATAGAGCTGTTCATTTAGAACTAGTTAATTCTCTATCCACCGAAGCTTTTATAATGGCTCTAAGAAGATTTATTGCACGAAGAGGAAGAGTGAGTATTATCTACACAGATAATGGCACTAATTTTGTGGGCACGAACAACGCTCTTCAAGATCTGGATTGGAAGCGTATGAGTTTTTCTACCATCAAGAAAATAAGATGGAACTTCAATCCCCCAACTGCTGCTTGGTGGGAGCGAATGATCCGCATGTTGAAAGAGCTCCTGAGAAGAATTTTGGGCAGATCTATTCTTAAGCATGAAGAGCTAGAAACTATCCTGTGTGATTGCGAGGCTACGATAAATTCCAGGCCTCTAACGTATATCGATGACAACTCGGAAGGATTGAAACCGCTGACACCTTCAAATTTCATGCAGGGAATTCCGAGTGCTGAAGTCCCAAATTTAGATGAGATTGATCATAACAGCTTAAATAAAAGATTGCGTTACCTTCAAAAACTTCGAAATGATTTACGAATGAGATTCCGCAACGAATATTTAGCCATGCTTGTGCATCGTGGACGAAGTCGGGAAGATACCTTGCAAGTAGGTGATGTAGTTATTTTGGAATCTCCGGGAAAACGTATGAACTGGCCGCTGGGTCTAATAATTGAAATTTTCCCTGGAGCAGATGGGCATTCAAGAGTTGCCAGAATAAAGACAGCTGAAGGAGAAAAAATTAGACCTTTCCAGCGAATTTATTCCCTAGAAATTAGAAGTCCAGAAATCCAATTTTTTGACCTGTTAAAAGACAACATTCCAGCCGTTGTGGAGATTCTCTCGGAATCAACCAAACCAACTGATGATGGTCCAGTTCCCGCACCTTCTGTTGCTCCAGACATTCGAACTAGAACCGGACGACGTATAAAAATACCCACTAGATTGGACCTCTGATTATTTTTTGCAATTTTTATTGTTTTATGTTTCCATCAAATTGCAAGGTGGGAGGATATGTTGAGGCAAACTCCTTGATTAATGTAAATTCGTTTGCCCATGCAGAAGAACTGCCTCTCAACTCCACATCAACAAAATGTAAAAACAGTTCCGCTTTCATTTCAAAATTGTATCGTGTATCGTAAGTAATTCGTATTTAAATAAAGTGCTTGTTCTAAAGTATTCATAGTCATTATCGAACAGTTTTCTCACACCAAGGTCAGTTAGGATTAAGAAATGTCTGCCAAATTTGCAAATATAACTTAATAAACACTCAATGACTGCCTCCGTGGTAATTTTGACAAGAGGAAAAAGCTCTAAATGCTTTGAAAAAAGATCAATGATAGTCAAAACATAGGTTATATTTTAAAAGGACCAAGAATATCCATAGAAACAGCCTCATTAGGTAAAGTGGGAA